>CANUEP010143931.1:0-170917 GCA_947857235.1 Jatropha podagrica | reverse complement strand
TTTTTTTATTTTTTTATTTTTTTTTATTTTCTTTTTTTTTTTTTTTTTTTTTTTTTTTTTTTTTTTTTTTTTTTTTGAAAGAGCACAATTAAGAGTTCATATAAACAAGTTGAATATAGTCCCACCTGCTCTGTGTATCTTTCCCATTTCCATCAAAATGCTTTATCATGTAGAGATAACTTCATTACAAGCACTTCTCAAAAATAAGAATTAAAAAAAATTGAAGCTTTTATTACAGTTCATTTAGTAGTTGTCTCTTGGGTTTCCAAACCTGGGGCAGACATTCTGAATCTTTCGCTTACATATTAAGGTGGTTTAAATATGTGAACCCTCACAATGGAGCTCCTATACCATTGTGGCATCCTAGATCATACTTGATTCACTCTGGAATTGGGAACAGACTGCAATTTTTGGAATAGGATTCCAAACTTTGGTTTGGTTCACAAGGAATTCAAAATTCTTTTTGATATTTGTATGTTTCAATATTTTCAACCTATATTGAAAAGATATATTTTTTTAAACATCAGTTTTAATACAAACATCAAATCTATTTGATTATTTAAAAAATCAACTTGTAATAAAGATTCTTTGAACTTAGAGATAAACTTCATGTCATCCCAAGGTCAACCAAACAAGCCCTTGGCAGATCCAAACAGGTGTTGGAACTTGTTTTTCATTGGCATCATAGCCATGGAGGCTGGAGCTACGAAACTTTTGATAAAGGGCCTATATTAAGAAGTATACAATTTGCTTTCTCTATCTTTTGGAAATCCTAGTTTTGAGGAAGATCATATATGAAATTCTGTAAATTATCGATTCTGTTTTCTGAAATGATAATTACTAAACTAAAGATTTGCTTATTCCAGGTTTTATTGGAAATGTTCCTGTAATGCTTGCCAAACCACAAACTTTCATGAATTCAAGTGGTGAGTCTGTAAGTAAGCTAATCTGGTAGGATCTTACATTTACTTATGTTCAAAGTCTTACCTTCAGTCTATATTTCTGAGGTTCTGACGGGGATTGGTTATTATGATTCTTTTTTTAGGTTGGTGCCATTGTCTCATACTACAAGGTTCCACTGAAACAAGTACTCTTGGTAAAATAGTAGTGTTTCTCTACTATCGACTTACACACCATGTTTTTTGCCATGCTATATTTGATCTTATACTTCTTTGTTGCAGATTTATGATGACTTAGATTTACCTTTCGGTAAGTTACGACTATTGCCAAAAGGTGGACATGGAGGACATAATGGGTACTTTTCTTCTCTCTTATTCTTAGTGAATAAACTTTTGTTAATTTGGTTCTAATTCGCATCATATTAATGGGCTTCATACTTTCTGTTCACGGTCTTGGTGTCCTGAAACATAATCATCCAAAACAAGATATACAGATAGCCATAATATTCTACTTGCATTTCCTGAGTCAAACCTAGGACCATTCAGTTTAATTTGAAACTTGTAATTTCATGTTTTATTTCTTGCAGTCTCTTTGTGAAAAATGATATATAACTCTACCCTGGCGTTACATTAGGTGTCCCTTTTTTAAAGGGCATTTTCACCCTTTCTTCTTGTTTTTCCATTGGACATGATTTCATGGACATGCCTGTTAGTTTTGAGCTTTTTAACTAGAATAAAAATTGATTTCTCCGTGAACGACTGAAAAATAATGAATGTTTTTGTCAATAAGCACATGGAAGAATCTTGCTAAACTGACTCGCAGTTTATGATTATTGCTTCTGCTGTCATCCAGGATGAGAAGTGTTATTGATCACTTCAAAGGAAGTCGTGATTTTCCTCGTTTAAGAATTGGTAGGTTGTTTTGCTCTACCACCTTAGGTATTCAACATACTCTTCCCATTATACTGATGTATTTGCAAAACCATTCTAGGCATTGGCCGACCTCCTGGGAAAATGGATTCAGTAAATTTTGTTCTACGCCCCTTCAACAAACAAGAGCAGAAAGAGGTATGATAAAATTTACTTTTGTACTCAAGAAAAAAGGTGAAATGGATATTGAATTTCCTTGGCATTTCTCTTTTCAGTTGGATTTTACATTTCAACAAAGTATACAAGCCATTCGAATTCTCTTACTTGAAGGGTTTAATAAAAGTGCAACATTTGTCAACACTGCCAAAATCATGGAGCAATATAGTTAATAACTGCATTTAGTAGTAATATTTTGTGCTAAATGCTCTTTTGAGGTGAAATGAAGAGGTCTCTTTCAAGCTTTGGAAGTCATAATTGGAGCTTTAGATGTTGGAAGAGCAGAGCAGGCGCATTACTCCATCATATTTATTGTAAAAGGAAAAAAGCAAATTATGAATCTGCTTCGAGTTCTTGACCAGAAGATGCCTGGAGCTGTTGAACAAGATAAGATTATTTCACACGAGAACAGTTTTTATAGATAGAGAAATTATTAGTCTTATTGTGTGAACATATGATAATTTAAGAATTAATGCCTCAATTAAGCGTTGACCTAATTGTTGCGCATAATGAGATATTGGCAGGAGATGATTGAGTTTATGAGAATTTGTCTTGTTAAACACTGATGAGCATTTTCTGCCATGATTGTCTGCGTCTAACAAGTAATTATTTGGTCTCAGACTAATGCATGATATGCCGTCAATGTGTAAACGAGAATTACCGTGGTAATCTATTTTTTTTTTCTTTTAATTGTTTGACATTAGAAATTAAATAAGTATAAGATAATATAATTATTTCTATTATAACTTTTTTTTATTTGTAAAATTGTAGTAACTAGTGATATTGACTTAAATTAATGAATAAAAATACAATAAATTTCTTAAAATGTCACTAAATGAAAAGAACTAAATAGTAATTTTACCTTTTTATAAAATAGTCATCTAACAAAAATTTTAATAATAAATTTATTTATGGATACTTTAATTAGATTTGCTTTTTCTTATTTTTATCTCAAATAAATTTGATTTGCTTTTTCTTATTTTTATCTCAAATAAATTTATTTATAGGGGAGAGTTTCTGGAACATAATTACAATTTCACCTCACGTCACAGTCATAGTCATTGTCACGGTCCCGTATCACGCAACAAGCTCGGGCCGTGTGGCGCTTGTTTGGAACTCCCTCAAACAGGCTAGCCAATAGTATTACCTAGTTATCTGCAAGCCAAGGAGAGGCGTCAGAATAACATAATATCGATATGAAGTCATACGGATTTGAATATCATAGCAATCCAGGCATCATCGAAGAGCAAATAGCACGACATTGCATACAAGGGCAAAATAATCATTTTATTTATATATCAAATATTACATCGAGGCAACATATAATACAGATAGGCAATCAATGACACCTTCTATAGACGTAGGGGCGTCTATGAAGGGCCGAGACAAGGACTTCCGCACTCAAGTGACTTTGACCACTAGTCACTCCCCTATAGTCATACACGGTGACAAATAAAACGGACATAAGACCTGCCGACAATCACGCTGTTTGTCCCATTTGTGGGACCCAACTAGACTAGTGCTCGTGTGTGCCCACATTAATTTCTCGGTCCCGTCCCGCCCTCCTTTGCTGTGGGCCCATTCATGTGATCTGTCCGCCATTTCACGGACTTCGATGCAACCAACCCCCCCGCAGCCCCGCCCACCTTTCCTAATTTTATTTTAAAGTAGTATTATATATTTATACAAAATAAAATGAAATAAAAATAAAAAAAACCACCAATCACTTAAATATTCCCTACAGACAGACAAACCTCCTCCTCCCGCCCGAGAGAAGATTATCCGTCCCCTCCATTTCCCGTCGCCACGTGTCACACATGCAAGACATCTTAGTCTTTCTTTATTTTTTTTAATATTCCAATTTCCTTGATTGTCCTAAGAAATTCAATAAATTTACTACACATGCCACTTAACTTCTAATAAATTATAAATAGCAACAGGTAACATTACAATTATGGTTAATTTATAATGACCCCACCAACCTACACTCTCCACCAGTCTCCTCTAGTTGGAATTTATTTAGATGGGTCCTACTTGCGTCCACCCATCCGTTACACTCATTTCCTTTTCCTAATTCAATATGATGATGGCAATTTACCTTTTTTACCAGAAGGTCATTCCAAACCCAAAAAACAAATACAAGAGAGATAAAAAAAAAATACAGCACTTGGCAATCCTATCTAATACGTACTTAACATTTATTGGTCGAAAACCCAACGCGATTACTAGCCAGGTCAAAGCTGACACGTGTGCCCTGCTGTTGTACGTTCCCTATTATTGACAGCGACGACGTCGTTGGAGCAAAGGCGAAGCAATAAGTACCCTCCGAGTCCACCGGAATCAGGTAGTTCATCGCCGGCAAATTCCATGATTGTCCTTGCGAGAAGTGGAACGACACCGTTGGGACCTTAACGCTATTTTGGCTAGATAAATCATAACACGTGTCGAACAGGGCTACACCGCTCGTTGATTTCAAATGCTTAGTCATGCTCACGAACGCGTCTCTTAACGAGTTGTATGCCTGGCTCTGTAACCGAGTTATGGCAGTTCCACAGTCGACGATGACCCCGCCGTTACCCGACTCGTCTAGCTGGAAAATTGACTCTGGAATTGACAGCATCTGCCCACCGACGCTCATCCCGGTGAGTCCAACGTAGTAAAACGTATCGATTTTTCTACTTTTCATCAACGGAGCTATAACTGAGCCACCGACCGATCCCGAGTTAAAATCGAGCGTTGAAGATCCGGATGAGTCGCGATTCACTAAACAGTATGAAAAAGACGAAGCTTTGAGCTGAGATACTAATGAGAGTGGACCACCACCGAGCCCAAGCAATCCAGCAGATCCGACGAACAGTCCTTCATTATCATGACCACAACCTAAAGCGATATTATTAACAGACCCCGAGCTTCCGAACGACATCGTTTCAGTAACAAAGTCGCCAAAAGTGAACGATCCGTCACCGTAATTGACTTGGTAAAGACATTGACCGCTCCGGCAACTAGACATTTGAAGAGAGTTACACTGTTGAGAGGCACAGGAAAGCAGGCGATAGCTAGACGATTGCGATGGAGTAAAGATAGGATCCGCTTGTTGGTAACAATCGGAGCAAGGCTGGCATTGGAGCCAGGTGATGTCACTTCCGGTATCCAAAACCATATAGAATAACTTTTCCGGGTTACCGACTCCGACCCGAGAGAAATACTCGCCGCTCCCTTGACTAGTACCTGAAGTAACCGGAGTGGAAAAATCCTCCGGCTGGATCTCAGTCACTAAAGGCTTGAGATCATTTTTGGAAATGCCATTAACTGCCAGTTCAACTCGGGTGGTAATAGCTTTGACTCGGGATGAGTCACGCTGGAGTCGTGAAAGGACTAAACTTTTGTAGTCTTTGTGTCGGGTTTTGTAAATAGTTTCACGAGAATGAAGGGTAAGCGAGAAAGACAGTGAGGAGTTGGAAAATGAAAGAATGGTTTGTTGTCCCTGTTGGGAAAGAAGGTTTGCGTTCTTGGAGTCGAAGGAGAGGATGGAGAGAGCCTGTTGAAGAGAAGAGGAGACATCGAGAGTTGTAGTGGCGGCGGTTTCTGGTAAGTCACGAGGGAGAGTGAAAGGAAAGGAAAGAGAAAGAGAAAGGAAAATGGTAAAGCAGAAGTACAGCTTTGAAGATGCCATTTTTCTTTCTCTTTCTACAGGTTGCAGATGGAGAGAAATTGGAGTGTGGAATTAGCAGTGGAGTTTGGCTTTATCAAGAGAAAAAAATAGGAGAGAGAGAGAAAGTTAATGGGAAAAAGGTAAAGTCATCGTCGAGAGGGAAAGAGAAGGTAAAGTTAGAAAGCAGCATGGAGTTACGAATATGGAACGATATTTTAATTATTTTATATTTTAGTTTCTGCATGAAAAATAAAACATTTTATTTATTAATTTTATAGATTATGCAATTAAAAATAATAAACTTTCCTAAACATTTATAAACTCATTAATTTTTAATTTCATAAAATTTTTAAATCGTCCATCTAAGCAAAGCTTAACAATTCTATAAAGCAATTTGAGTAATCATACAGGGTAATTCTAATATACAAGGTCAAATGAATATGTTCCAATAACAATTTTATTTAAAAAAAAATAAAAAAATTAATAAAATAAAATGAGTTTTAATTCATGTATCTCATATCTAATCACCATAATTTTTTTAATTTTTTTCCTAATATATCAAAATATCCTAAAATTTATAAAATTATAGATAAAAATTATTTATTTATTTAAAAAAATAATAATAATAATAATGAAACTTTAAATATGCTTTGATTTTCACAACATTAGCGGACGGATACGCTTTGATTATAAATAATATTACCAAGGCACTTGGCCGTAATGGTCTTCATTGAAACTTCTCGCAACTTGAGGGAGAGTGGAGGAAATAGAAAATGCTTTATTTAAAGACTTATCTTAGTTTGTTGATCCTGTTAATTACAATTGACTCGAAGTTTCATGAAATGCAATAAAGTAAATACGTCGTGTAGGATTTGTTTTTTAGTTAGTTGCAAATCTTGTAGTTGAAATTTAATTGGTTGCAATCTTATAGTTGCACATTAATGGGTTGCTTTTTGCAATTTGCAATATTGGTTAGTCCTTTTTACTTTATGCTTCAAGTGGGTGTATGGAGTTTTCTATGAATTTAGTTAGTGCTGTATTCGGTAACAGTTTTTTGAATGAATTTTAAAATTTTGATTAGTTAAAATATTATTTAAAAAATTGTTCGTAACATAATATTTAGATTAATTTTTAGAGATTATAATAATTTTTTATAAAAAATTAATTCATGTAATATTTATTTTTTAGTATTTTATGAAACGCTACTCAAATAGTTAATACCTGAATGTCATTAAAACAACTAACACCTATCAAAACAACTAATTTTATCGAATAGATTCTAGATACTTGAATTTATTTAAAATTTTTTTGAATTGCCCATATTTAAATTCATTTAAGATTTTATAATTTAAATTTATTTAATTATTCATATTTAAATCCACTTAAAATTTTGTTAGTTATATCCGTCTAAAAATTATATAAAATATTACTAAATAAGTATGGTATTTATAAATTTTAAACTATTTAAACTTGAACTTTTAAAATATATTTTTTACTAATACTTGATAAAATACTTTCTGGTCATGGATAATAATGACAAAATCTTCTATTTAATATAGTAGAACGACTAGAGACTTATTCTTCTAAATCTCATTTGTATTCATATTTATATGTATCTATGATTAGCATTAATTTCATTATCTGTATACATCCAAAATATTACATGTATCCTCTTAATGGATTAAAGCTACATGTGTAGTATAAAATACTCTTCTTGCTTCTATCACTGTGTAAGACTCTCAAGTTTGAAGGAACTATTGTATATTTAGAATTGTGAATTTTGATAATATGGCAAACTTTTCATAACAATAATAATAATTTTATATTTTTTTGGCTTTTATATAATAAAATATTAATATTAACTTTACGTGTGATTAGCACAATTTTTAAAACCACATTTTCAAATCATCAAGTAAATATTTAATTCATAGGTTAAAATGTATAAAATGATTTTAAAAATTAAAGTGTTCGGTAAATTACAAAAAAAACATTTAATGAGTCAAAATAAAAGTAATAATTTTACTTTATAAAATTAAAATTTTCAAATGATAAATTCATAAATTAATTTTTTGAAGGGAGAAATGAATTTATGTATACAAATGGTAATACAGACATTAACTCAATAATTTTTTTGGTAAGAATAAACTGAATAATCTTATAACCTCCAACTGAAATATTTTTCATTTGAATAAATTAATTTTTATTTAAAAGTATTTTATAAAATAAATTTATGAGGCTTCTCTAATTTAGAAAGAGAATTTAAAATAAAATTATAATTTTACCCGTATTTATTATACTTTTTAAAAAATAAAAAATAAAATCACAATTTTACTATTATAAAATTATTTGCTCTCTTATTTATCTTTTTTGTTTTTAAAATGGACTCCTTATTTATCTTTCATACGTCCGAATACATGCATAACATAAATTTTTTACATTTTCTCTCTTTTTTCATTAATATTCTCTTTAGAGTCAGAAATTAAAATTAAGAGATTAAAAAAATTTTCAAAATTAAGAGGAAAATTAAAAAATATTTATTATTTTTAAAAGTAAAATAAAAAATTGAATATTTCACGTGGTAATTTTTTTAAAAAACTTTTGGTTAGGGCCTTAGGGGGCACCAGGGGTGGCACCATCCCTCCGCCATTGCTCTCTTGCCTGCTCTTTTGAAAATCAATTCATCGACCCTCCTTATCAGTCTATCCGTTGTACGGTTCATGCAAAGGTCGAGGTCAATCTTTCCTTTTCATCCCTGATCAATCAAATAGTCGCCAAATCCTACGAATTTCAGGTACTCTTTTTCGGACTTTTGGTTTTATTATCGGTTTTGTGGTTATCGCCTTCTGTTTCTGTTGAAATTGGTTTTTGTTTAGGGTTCTGTTGAAATTCATTAGTTAATCAAGATGAACTTCTATTCAAATTGTTATCTTTTTGCTGCCTTTTGTTTCTGTTTTAATAATTATACAATACCATTCTTCTGCACTTGCCCTTCTCTATTTGTGGTTCTGTTTCTGTTTTGTTTCTCTTACCTATTATTCATCTGAGATCCCATTTGTG
Organism: Jatropha podagrica; assembly: GCA_947857235.1. Classification (NCBI taxonomy): domain Eukaryota; kingdom Viridiplantae; phylum Streptophyta; class Magnoliopsida; order Malpighiales; family Euphorbiaceae; genus Jatropha; species Jatropha podagrica. The sequence goes on along the minus strand of CANUEP010143931.1, from coordinate 162,223 downwards.
TATATTGAAATTGCTATAGATACCATTTGATACTTCATCTCACGGAACCAGATTCATACGTGACAATGCCTCGAATTTTGAAATGCATGTTTTTTCTGTGCTGCTAATCAATGGCTTCGGCTCACTGTTTCAGAAACTTATTGCTATTATATCTAGCTTAAATACCTTCTAATTTTATGAGTTCGCAGCTTATACTTTTTGAGTGGGATGTAAACTTTTTATTTCCAATAATTAATATAATTTATTATTATTGTCGGTGTTTGTGTTATCTCTTGTTAATATACGTTAATTAAAATTTTATCTTTTAGTTGTTATACTGTCTGCATGTTGTATCAGTAAATCACGGTGGCTATGTAGTTATGCTTATAGTTATCAATGGTAGAAGTTTTGTTGTCTTCTTTACCACCCTCGGAAGATAGGAAAGCTTCTATTTTAATTTCAACTAATGTGAGTTGTTTGTGTTTGGAATTTGGAGTGTTGTTGTATTTGATTGGCTAGTGACTATAAATTCATTACTGCGATAGATATTCAGGGAGACAAACACACATAGAAGATGAACAACTTATCTGCAGGACCCTCATCAAAATTAAAAGTTGGAGTCTCGCTGCCTTCTGAAACTTCATTCAAGCGAAAGCGAGGCGTGTTTCAGAAAGATTGTAAGTGAATGAAGAACTTTTTGTGCAAGTTTTCCCATGGATTTGGTGTTAATTTTTCTTCATTTTCTGGATGCTACAGTGCAGCACATGATGTATGGTTTTGGAGATGACCCTAATGTAAGTGATACCATAACTTTGCATATCTTACAATGACATGATAATGTCGTTTGTGATTAAAATTTGTCCAATGCAATTTAGTGTTACATATCTTATGTATCTGTCTATATCATTCTCACGATATCTACAGTCAGAATTTCTGCATTTTCATGGGAGGTCCATATCAATTAACAACAATCAAATAGAATTAAGTTTGCTCTAAGTATCTTGCCAGATTTTTTATGAGATCTCATAGGCACTCAGTTTCAGTCTATACATTGGGAGAAAGATGTGTCAATGAGGTTTAATAAATATGGAATGAGGTTGTTTGTTTACCACAAAGTATAGAGGCATTGGCTGAGAAGCATTTTTTGGATATATAGAATCTTTTTTTTTGGTCTCTAATCCTTTTTTAATTAAAAGGGTCTCAATAAGTACTTGAATCTTGCTTGTATTCCAAAGTGATATTGTTAGATGCGGATATTCTTGGACACATGTATACCTTTGATATTTCAAATTAGCAGAAAAGCCTATAAAATTCACAAAACAAGCGAGCCTAACGAGACTGACACGTCGGTGCACTATTTCACGGCAGGGATTGTAACTTTCTATGAATTTTCCAATGTTGCTCAAGTCCTAGCAATTCTTATTTTAAGGTAATGCCAAACCGAAGCCAGTAGGATGGAATTCTTATTTTTGAGGTGATAACACCAATTCATTTTCAAAGTATTTTACCTTTGTACGAGGAGCTTATGGCCAACATTACCTTAGTATTTCTCAGTTTTGTGTGTTATCAATGTACAATATATCAAAAGTTATAAGGGATGTGAATTTAACCAATCTGGAAATATTAATTAATGCAATGTATCTGAGATTTTGAATTGTAGTGCAAAATCTCTCTCATTGTGAAGTAATATGGAAAGGGGGAAAAGGGCAGACTATGGTTGGTCAGTTGATGCACTTATAGCATTCCATGCTGATATTTGTGCATGATGTATTTCTTATCGTTATTATGCAGGCCTTTTTCTGTTCTTTTCCACTGCAAACAGCTCTTTCATTGCTATTATTTGTCTTTCCTATAATCAATAAGCAATTCTCTTTTTGTCTCCATTAGACATGTCAGTCAAAATGTTGCCCATTTTTTGCATGTTAGATTGTTTGGTTTACTTTCAATATGCTTAATGAATTTTTTCTTCTGCATAATCAGCCTCTTCCAGAAACTGTGGCACTTGTTGAGGATATTGTTGTGGAGTATGTTACAGATTTGGTAAGCAGTCTTTTAGATTAGTAACTATGAACACTTCAAGTGATATATCATGATGATAGTTATATCTGTCTGCTACTTTGTGCAGGCGCATAAAGCCCAAGATATTGGATCAAAGAGGGGGAAGCTATCAGTTGAGGATTTTCTGTACCTAATTCGCAAGGTATTTCAACCACTGAATTCTTTTTTAATTCATGTTGTTAACAATTTTGCCTCTGAATTTGCTTAATTCTTTTCCTTTTTTACCCTCTAAATTTGTGAGTTGTTGAATGTTGGCTATACAGGCCAACAGTTTCCCTGCTTCTACACTAGTAAGGCAACATTTTGTCTATTTGTTGTACAAGGGAGATGCAAAAGGGAATAAAGTTTTGGGAACCCTGCTTTAATTAAACCTTGTAGGATCCCAGAGCCAGTTAAAATCTTAACATTTCCATACATCACAACTCTAGCTACGTTGTATCTATCATAAAGATGATTGTATCCACTTTGTTCTTAACAGCAATAGTGCAAAAGAACACCACTGAATGTTCATCGAGGATGATATAAGATACTAGTCCAATAAATAGATTTCAACCTCTTGACATTTTCATTTATCATTTTCTATATTCAAGTGTTTCTTTTTGTTTCTTGGGATGGATATGTTTAGTCATGCCCTGAAACTAATAATTGATATCTTTCTTGTTGCAGGACCCGCCAAAACTTAACCGCTGCACAGAACTTCTAAATATGCAAGAGGAGTTGAAACAAGCAAGGAAAGCTTTTGAAGTGGATGAGGAGAAGCTAGCATCAATCGAGTAACATGAGAGAACATGTCAACTTTGCAACTTGTCCTTGATATTTCTTTGGTTTTAGTTGTGTTATGTAAATATTGAGATTAGCTGAACTATAATTTTCTCAATTTGAAGTCATTTTACTGGTTACTAGCCTTATTTATTATTAATAGGAAAATTGCCTCGTATATCCAACTGATGGGTAAATAGTATTTCCCAAAAAAAAAAAAAAAAATGTTTGTTTTAAGGGCTCGTTTATTAGCAATCCTCATCTAATATGTGTACTGTATTCTGTTCTGAATGAGCTTAAGAAGAGTAACTTAAAGAATATCAATGACTATCTCTTAAAAAATCTATCTAATTTATCCAATTGTAGTAAATTATTGTGTACGCTGACTATGTTATCTTTATTATTTTTATTTACAATAAAAAGAGAGATTTTTTGAGAATTATAGTGATTAATGTACGAGTAAAAATAAAAAATATTTATTATTTGTAAAATACATAGAAGTGACTTAATTATACATATTGTATTTTTGTAAATATGACATTTGTGGATGGAGAGTATGTAACAAGTGAAAATTTGTGTTAAAAATAAAAAAAATCCAAGTCACATCATTATAATATTTTATTTTGAACACTAAATTTAATTTGAATTTGGAGTACAATTAGCATCTAAATTGCATATTATGTTAGAAATATAAAAAAAAAAAAAGTAAAAATAAGATGCAATCGCAATAAATCTAAAAAGACCAGGCCAAAAAAAAAAAAAAACACCTTTGCCAACCAAAGCCGAAGTGCTACTATAAAAGGTTAAAAAGTTTGACCAACATAAGCCGACTGTAATACGGATTTACCTTAATCAGGATCCGACCCAAGTCAAAACTCCCTCTGCTTCCCTTCACTGAAGCCAGCTTTTCTAAAACCCTAACCATCGGTATTCAGAGGGAAACTCCCCCCTCTCTCTTTGTCTCTCTGTCTCTCTCTCTCTCTCAATCATGTACGGAGGTGGTAAGTACAGAACTTCTGTCTCAGTCTCGCGCGGCAATTCTCGAACACCGATTTTGCCATCTCATATGAATAATTTGTTTAATTTTCTGTTTCGAACGCAGATGAAGTATCGGCTATAGTGATTGACTTGGGTTCCCACACTTGCAAAGCTGGTTACGCCGGGGAGGATGCACCCAAGGCCGTCTTTCCTTCTGTTAGTCTCTCCCAGCTACAGTCACTGGCATTCTTAATTTCTTTTGTCATTGTTGTTCTTGCACAATGTTGCTTTTGATTTTCTGGGAAAAGGAAGCTAATTAGGATATTCTACTTGAAAATTTGCTCGTTATGATAATTTAAGTGAAAACTACTCTCTCTACCCGCGTTTTCGGGTTTTCATGGTATGAACTGTGAAGTTCAAAAAGGACCCGAATACAAATACGAGTGTTCATATTCTACCAAGGGAATTGAATTGTAAGCTAAAATCATAAAGAAGGATGCTTTCTTTTGCAAGAGTTCCTATACGATGTGATATTATAGAGGGTTGATTTTGATTGGATAATGTGAGTGAGTTAGGCCAGAGTCAGTGTAATGAAAAAGTTTAAGAACTTCAAAGAATGTGCAAATTGGCATTTTGAAGATGTTAAATATATCTTGCCTCCAAATTTAATGTGAGTTCTCTTATGTGGGAGGTAAGAGCCTGGTTATACATGTATCAGTTAATGAGCTTGAAAAGTGGACATAGTAGAATTATATGGTAATGTGCTGTATGAATCTTCTGTTATAATCTAGTAAATGTAATTGGCATCGCTATATAAGCTTTTGCTTAATGATAGCAAGGACATTAATAAAACTTTTATTTTGCTGCACTGTACATGCTTATGACTTCCCAGGTTGTTGGATCAATTGATCAAATGGAAGTTGATGACGCCGCTAATACTGACAAGACTTCTTCCATAGATTCTAAGAACAATATCAAAGATTCTGAAAAGGGCAAGGCCAAGCGCAAATTATATGTAGGATCTCAAGCTGTAGGATTTCGTCGGGACCATATGGAGGTTAGTTTTCTAGATATTATTGGGAAAAACAGTTAGGATATCTTAATTCCATATAAAGTTCGGGATTTTACTTCATTCATATGCTTTTTCACCAGGTGTTATCGCCCATAAAGGATGGGATTGTTGTTGACTGGGATATAGTGGATAGCATATGGGACCATGCTTTTAGGTAACAGCTAATGTCAAGGTAGTAGTTATTTTCCTTGATTATTTTGAAATGATATGGTCTAAAATGTCACTATATTTAGGGAATGTCTGTTGGTTGATCCTAAGGAGCATCCAATGCTGCTTGCAGAACCTTCATCCAACACTCAACAGCAGAGAGAAAGGTGATCTGTTGACATACATGTTTGATAGTGGACATACTATTTTTTTTCCCAATTGCAATTGCAGAGCTTTTACTTTAGTGACTCATGGTTGTTATTTTATAATATTATATGTATTAACTTAGCAAGTTTCTTTGATCTATTGCTTATGTCATCTTGTCGTTGATTATTATATTGTACTATTGGGTAAAGGAAGGCATTAATATGTTTATTATATTATTTTGTTTGAGAAGCGGTATTTCACCCCTTTCTTCTATCTTTTTTTTTTTTGGCTCAAAAATGGCCTTGTTGCTTTTATGTAGACAAATTATGATTTATTATTCTTGAATTAGCTCTCATTCTTTATTTGGCTCAACATTTTTTTTGGGCCAAAAGATATCATTTTTAATGTTGTGACTTCATACTATCATATTTAAACCTATTCAAATTTTTGTTGTTAATAATTTTCTAAAAATATTGTTGATCTCAAGGTAGTATGCTCAAGTGGACTCCACCTAGGCTGACACTTAAAAAAGAAATTCTTTTTGTTTATTTTTTATTATTTGGAATTCAATTGATAAATTAACTTTAATTTCTCAAAACAAAAAAGAGAGAAAATTTTCTTTGTGCTCCATTATGTAATACTTCTTTAATACTTGTTGATGATGTATTGACTTGTTGCATTTCTGACAGGACTGCAGAGCTTATGTTTGAAAAGTACAGTGTTCCAGCATTATTTTTGGCTAAGAACGCTGTATGCACTTAATCCATCTCGTGCTCATGTCTCCTTTTTTGTTGCAATTTGTGTTTTAAGCACGACAAAAATCTTATTTACTTTTGTTCCCTCTTATTAAGATAGTGTGTCTGGCATGATAAAAGTATTTCTTAATGTCAGGTTCTCACATCCTTTGCATCGGGACGTCCTACCTCACTAGTTGTTGATAGGTAAGATTTTTATTATAGTTGTTTTACTCTTGCTTAGTTTGTCACCATGTTATTGGTTTAAGTTCTATGTAGCCACTTAATTCACTTCTGCATTGTCTCTCTTGCCAAATTTGACATATTTTGCAAATTGCAGAAACTATAACTATAATCTGTTTCTTGCGCATCCTCCAAAAAAAAAAAAAGAAAAAAGAATTGGTTCTTGCTTTTAGAAAACAGTAAATGAGAATTTATGTCTATGTCCATTCTTTCCCTAACTTTATTTCAGAAGTGAAATAAAACAAAAAAGAGAACGGAAACTATTTTAAAATTTTTATACGAAGTCAAACAACGAAGGTGTGAATAAAGAAACTCTGAAAGGTTTATCATCCGTGATAATATGTGCTTGGAAGATTCAATTGGCTGTGTTGGAAAGCTTTGCATACGAATTTATGCCGGACTTAAATTTTGTTACATTGGAGAATTGCAATGTGAGCTTGTGATCAAAATTCAAAGTGGGAAAAAAAATGTTCGAATGGCTGAGATCTGCAATTACTCACAGGGTTCCAGATCTGGCTATAGGAAATCTAGCATCTATTAACGTGGTCATATACTTGCTTATAATAATGTCGAAAAGAATCAGTATCCAATACTCTTATGATGGATGTAGTTATGTTTAAAGCTTTGAAGATTATTTTTGGAAGTTTGAGGAATTCTTTTTTCAATAAGAGTGTCTTCTGCCTTTTGCTCACATCTTTTTGTATTGTATTAGATACATTTTAACTTTGATGTAATTGTATTATTTCTAGTGGTGGAGGGTCGACAACAGTTGCTCCAGTACATGAGGGTTATGTTCTTCAAAAGGTATTTATCATCTACATGCATGGGTAGTATATGACTTGCTGAATAACTATAATTTGGATAGTGTTTGTACACTTAAATTTTTCAGCAATAAGTTTTTAGCGCTTACCTATTTTACTCTGTCTTATTCATATTTGTTCCAGTTGTTATGAGAAGTTAATGACACTGTATTCTGCTAAAATTTTCTTGAAATGGTTGGGAAGCTTCTTTTGTAAATTATCAAAATTGGAGAATTTTCTTGCCAAGTGTCTAAATGGCATTCTTTCTCTTTAAAAGTCAGCTGAAGGTCCATTTATCATTTTAATATGCGCATTTGCATGTGTGCATGGTTGTCTTTGTTTTTCACCGATCCCCTTCAGTTGTCATGTTCTTGATGCTTTGTCCCTTTTGTCAGCGAACAATGATTGCAAACTGTCTTGAAAGCTATGAATGTGTTTGGGCACATGGAAACAGCTGATGTGGACATTATGTAACTGTTGTTGCTATTATGATGTGAATTTTATTTTTAAGCTAGCGGATTTTGCTGATGCACAGATTTCAAGAATCTGGCTAAATGCTACACCACTAATGCTTACAATGAATTTAGACAATCTGTCATTTGAAATAGCAACCATGTATTGCCAAAATACTTGGAAGTAGTACCATGTTCCTTGGATATATTTTTCTAGTGTCACAAGTGGAGATTACATCTAAAATAAATAAATGCAATCAATAGCATTGCCCATGAGCCGTGATCAGTGGCTATATTGTAGAAAATCTAAATAAAAAGTAAAAAAAGAAAAAACATTGAAAAAAGTGAGGTAGATTAGGAGGAATAAAGTGTAACAGCCATAATGGCTACTACACAAAATTAATATAATGATAACAACCCTTATGGTGGTGATTTTGAAAAGGTGTATTGCATAATGCCTTATTAGTAGCTGAAAAGACATTTTCACGAGGCGACGACTTCTTGCTTTCTTTCGTTCTTTTTTTTATTCCTTCGATTAATACTTTGAGTTTTTTATGAAAATAAAAAGATTTAAATGGTTTGATCTTCTTTTTAATATGGAAAGAGCCTAATTGAGATTTATCAGCCTGTGACAGACTGACAGCCTTTTCCCTTTTTCTCCCTTGTGATAATAGGCAGTGGCTTCTTCTCCTATAGGAGGAGAGTTTCTTACTGATTGCTTCATGAAAAGCTTGGAGAGCAAAGGTATCACAGTAAGTGACTATGATATTGAGGTTTATTATGAAAGGAAAGTTAATTTAACAAGATTAGTTAATTTGTATGTTATCCTTTTATTTTAATATTTTGCTCGTGTTTGCAGATAAAACCCCGGTACTCAGTCAAGAGAAAGGAAATCCGTCCAGGGGAGTTTCAGGTACTTTAAAGTGTTACTGGCAGTTAGTTTGGGGTTGACATGATTCAATGGACATATTGCATGTATATATAAAGCTTTGAATATTTTCCTCAAGTATTGATTTGAAAACGAATCTCAGTTCCCCCACTTTGACAAATTGTAAGCAAGTCATATTAAATTTATTGACTAAGACAGTTTGGTTTCTTTATAACTGTTGATACTTGGTTTGAAGAAATAAGCTGTTTTAAAGATCTAGATATATGTTCCTCTAGAAAGCTAAGGTGGTTCCATTTTATAATTGTTGGTACACTTTTTTAACTAAGAGTATGAAGCCTTGAAATTAAATTGCTGAAACTGTAATACAACTTCGTAAGTTTCTAGAGTTTGATTGATCTGGAAAAGTTGCTTATCTCTCACACTGGCTACTGGGCTTTAAATGGGCTAGGGTAAGTTCTAAAGCGAATTAACTAACTGTATTCTGAAGATATTAGTTTGTCCCTCATTTGTCAAGTAAAATAACCACTGATTTCTATCATTCCCTTGTTGTGTAGTCTGACTTAAATTCCACATTGTTTGGCATGATAGCTATTCCTTGCATTAAGTTGCCAAGGGAACTATGTATATGGTTTTGATATCTTCTTTTTGACATTACTTTTCTTTTCCTGAACCTGACAGATAGTAGATCTTGATTTTCCTAATACAACAGAAAGCTACAAACTTTACTCTCAGGTCTATGTGATCTCACAATATTTCTCATTTTGGAAATGACATTTTTCTGCATGTACTGAACTTTTTCTTTGGAAACAGAGAGTAATTGCTAGTGATATCAAGGAATGTGTGTGTCGAGCTCCGGATACACTGTATGATGGTCAGTACTCTTTTCATATTCCATATTTTCGAATGCTTGTTTGCATGGGGGTTTTGTCTGTTGAAATTTCTTGAATTGTTCAAAATATTTGTCTTCAAATCATATGTTTATTATAGTCAATCTGTATTTATTGTCCTTTGTTGATGTGGTCATAATTTATTGTATTTGCTTTCATTCAACAAGTAGTGTTTTTAAAAGTTTTTAACTGCAAAACTAACTCATTTTCCACTAATGTTTTGAAAGTTTGTTCTGACCCTACCGTGTGTGGATATAGATGTGACTTTCTGATGCTCAAAAGCATTAAAGTTATCTTTTAAAGTTTGCTATTTTTTCATGTTTGACACTGGATTATACTTGAGTTTGAGTGACATCGGGCTGTTGATTTTCTCCTTGTGTTATGTGAAATTTCTTTTGGAAGGTTGAGGTGGTGACCTGAGGTCAAGTTTCTTTCATAGTTATGTTGTTTGTTTCACTGTTAACGATGGCACAATGCTTTATGAGATGCTCCTCTTCCCATTAGAAAATTAAATTGCATTTGACATGATGAGACTTCCTTATGCTAATTCTGCCCTCTCTCTCTCCCCTCCCTCTACTTTTCCACCTTATAAATGCAGAAAGTTCATACTCTAATATTCCAATGACTCCGTATGAGCTTCCTGATGGCCAGTAAGTCTCTGGCGTTATACCTAAATATGACTACTGGTTGAATTGAATTTCTGTATTGATGATCACTAGTTATTTATATGATCTTGGGTTATCTAATGCAAAACAGGACAATTGAAATTGGAGCTGATAGATTCAAGATTCCAGATATTCTATTCAATCCATCCTTGGCTCAGGTGTGAGATTCATGAATATTCAAGATGGCATTCATTCATATTTTTGTATATTTCCAAGATTTGTCACTCAAATATTTATGTTTATGAGAGTATCTATAATTTCATTCACATGCATTGTAGAATTATATTGATTCTTGTGAGTTCCCACAAGCAATATCATTTCTTTGTTTTAACTACACAAACTTTACTGTTACAGTGCAATTTCGTAAAAATCCACCAGTGTCTTGTTGAAAGAACATATTGTACAAACATTTGGAAATTCAAAAAATTGGATCATGAATAACCAGGGGTGTTATTGAGTCAAGCTACTCATGAGTTGCTTGGACTTGGTTCAATAAATTTCAGAATTTGATCCAGTTTTAATTGAGTTGAGCTTGAGCTCGAGTAATGAGTAGAGTCGAGTCGAGTTGGGTTCAATTATTATAATACTTGACTTGAGTAGCTCACAAGCCTAATAGAGTATTTGAATTTTATAACGTTTTTTGATATATTTTATGTTACATATGCATTATTTAATATATAATTTACTAATTTGAGCTCACTTGAGCTTTATGTTAACATAAATAAATTTTTATTTTTCTAATGATAATCGAGCCTAATCGAGTCCATATCGAGTCGAGTTCCAAGCCTCGAGTATTCTAATTGGATTGAGCTCAAGCACAGCACCGTATCTGGTAGACTCAACTCGATTACATCCCAATGCACAAAATATTTTAGGATGGAGGTGGCATCTACGTGTGTGTGTGTGTGTGTGTGTGTGTGTACATATAATTTTCTGGAATGCTACTCACATGATTTTCTTTTATTAATTCTTTCAGGTATTATTTGTATTCACCTTTTTTTTGTATAATGTGAAGTATTGGGAATCATATGTCATGAAATGATCCCATTTGCTTGGTCATCAAAATAAGAGTCAAATGGTTTCTTTTCTTATCCTATTTTGCTGTTAAGGGCCTTCAAAAGTTCTCCATTTATTATTTGGATTTCTTTTTTACTTGATAATAGACTGGTCATTTTAAGAATATATCCAATTCCTTTTTTTTTCATCTGTTGTTAATGTTATTATTCAATTGGATAAATACAGATATTTAAGCTTCCAGCAATTTTTGATCTTTGCCTGTGAAATTTGTGAATTAATCATCTGGAACTTTTGAATGCTGATAGTTAATGAAATTTGACATTCGTCACATTCCCCGTTCTTTCAATTATAATTTTATTTTTACTCATAAAGAGGCATAAATTGTCAATTGGGTAGTTAATGGCTACTAATTGCTCTTTAACTTGTTAATTGTCATTCAACTCTTTATGAATGCACATGCAACTCATGATTCTGATTTTTCTATGGAATATTTAATGATTGAGTTGGAATGATCTTGAGGTGCAAATGGCATGTATTTATATAGTTTCTGATACTTCAATCGCCAAGTTATTTTTAAGTTTATGCTTATATGACTTTCTCTTGTTTGTGTCACTGTCAGACAATTCCTGGTTTGGAGAGCTTTGCAGAGATTGCTCCTAACGTTCGTGGTTTGCCACAAATGGTAAATTTATGCCCTGTTATCCTTCCAAACTTTTCGAAATCAATTAGTTAATTAATTTTTAATATTTTGCAGGTCATAGAAAGCATTAATAAGTGCGATGTGGATATTCGGAGAGAATTGTTCAGCAGTATATTGGTAAAGTCAATATGACAGTTAGCCTTCCCCCTTCATTTTGGAATATTTTGGCTGCATGTGGCTTATCCTACTCTTAGTTGCTGTATTATTTGTAATGGTATTGATAAATCTTGCATTGATTTCTGGTTAAAGTGATGAAGCTACCTTTGGTGGAAATATACGATTGGAATTGTATGAAAAAGATATTACCATGATGCTAAGAAATCATAATTGTCCATGTCAAAAGATATATGATCCCTTTGCCTTCCTCCCCCCCCACCCCCCCTTTTTTCTCTCTTTTTATTTCCTCTTTCTTTTCTATTTTCTCCAAGTTAAATGGCATAGCATAGGGAATGTAGTTATATAGGGGTCTGTTTGGTGTTTGATGTTAGCTGTTGTTGAGAAAACCTTCAAGTTGAACGTGTTAATTAGAGGGAATAAAAAATTGTTTTTAATGTAGGTTTGACAATTATAATTGATGTACAAATCATGCTGAAAACTAAAACCTGGTGTGAGCTTTGTGAGCATTCTGTAAATGGGGTAAATAACAAATTGTCTCATGACGTGATGATCGTGAGAGTGATTGGGGTCTGGTAATTTCTTTTTGCACTTTCTTTTGCCTCTATTTGTTTTGCTGGTGGTAGTGGTTAAGACAGTTTTGCGCCCTTTGAACACACAACTTTTACCAGGGGAAGTCAGTTTTCTTGAATCTTGCCCATAGGTTGCTTTAGCAAGAAATATATGTTATTTAGGTTTGCCAGTCTATATTGCCCAATAACTTTATTTTTGTCATTATTCTTTTTCCTCTTTGTTTTTCCAGAGAATGAACTTTGTTATTTATAATTGTTGTATTATTTATTACTGATTCAGTCCCTTCTGCTTTCTTTCGATGTAGCTTGCTGGGGGCACAGCATCAATGCAACAGATGAAGGAACGTCTTGAGAAAGATTTGCTTGAGGTAGGTTTTGCTTCAACCTTTATTTGTTTATTGTTTCATTTGCTCAAAGTCTTTGGGAACTCAATTTTTTTGGTGCTTGAGTCCTTGACCTCACTGGTCCATGATATGAATACTGATTTCAGAAGCTTTGTGAATTGCTAGAGTTTTGAAGTAGTTTTGGACTTACGGCTAAACCTGCATACCGATGCTTTTTATTCACTAAATCATGGCTTTGTCATTTTCAATTTTACTACCAAATTTTCTATTAGTTCGTTAGAATTTTTTTGATGGTAGTTTTCTCGTCCTGAGCAATATCCTATGCTCGCAACCTTGAAGATGAATAATATTATAATTTTAGAAAAATGTTGCATGGTAAAAGTGTTCTTACTGGATTTCACTTGAATATAAATGTGTTTCGTCTTAGTGAGATTCCATCATGATAAAGGAGAAAAAAAAATTGCAGTCAGGTTCCAATTTAATGAAATGAACATTCATTGATATGCAGGAGTCTCCTCAAGCTGCTCGAGTTAAAGTGCTGGCCAGTGGAAATGCAACTGAAAGGAGATTCAGGTTTGATTAGTTGCCTCTCTCTCTCTCTCTCTCTCTCTCTCTCTCTCTCTCTCTCTCTCTCTCTCTCTATATATATATATATATATATATATATATATATATATATATATATATATATATATATGCGCATAACATTCAATCAGATGTGAATGATTAGTTGGCTGCACTCTTCTGTTTTTAATTTTTCCACTTGCCTTTGTTGCATTAATTTTAATAAGCAGCAGATGGTAAATCATACAATAGAACACATCTTGTTTTTTTTTTTTTGTAATGCTGACAGCCTGAAAAAGGCTGCTTTTACAGATTTGGAGTTGAAATATTGAAAATTGTGAAGTAAAACCTGGGTGAAAGCAAATATGTCTTCAACAAGCTATTAATTAGATGCGTTGTACTTTCCTTCCACGATGGTTAGCATGTACATGGTAGTAATACTACTAGAAACATGTAAGGAAATTAATGACCAACGTACTGACTGCCTTGATATTTTGGGTTCATGGTGCTGGATTTTCAGTATGTAGAGTGATGTGGTGTAAACCTGGAAGTTGATTCAGTTGGTAACCCCATGCTTTATCCATTACTATTAGTGTTATATTTATATTTTCATATATTCTAAGTGATAGATTTATTATGAGGCTACTCTAGCCTGACTCCCTTGAATGTACACAAACATGCGGAAAGGACAAAGAACAAAAGTGATAACTGATAAGTTACTTACCTTTGTTGGGAAACACCTTGAACTTGTATTGTATTTCCATACAGCTATGATTGATAAATCTGTTTTTTCTTTTATTGTGCAACTTTACTGCTACGTTCTTGTTCTCTTTGTTCTGATTGTGATTTGATTCTTTAAGCAGTGTATGGATAGGTGGGAGCATATTGGCATCTCTTGGTTCATTCCAGCAGATGTGGTTCTCGAAGTCTGAGTAAGTTTGATCTTTTCAAAATCTCCAGCTAGTTAATTTTGAGCGTCTGTCTCTCTCCGTCCCTAAATCTAATTTCCTAAATTTAAATTTCAGGATACCTTGTAAGAATCAGTGTTAAGCAAATATTCTCCGTACTCAATTATTTGCGTATATTGACAGGTATGAGGAGCATGGAGCTTCTTATGTACAAAGAAAATGCCCTTGATACCTTCTTTTTGAAGGAAGATATGGGACAAGAGGCTGTAAGTGATTATCCTGATGGATAAGTTATTGTCTTTTTAGGGTATCAAAAGTAATATGTACCATAACACTGACAATACTTGCATAGATTTCTAATCTGATTTCTGCTAATTAGACAGACCTATCCGTGACATTAACTTGTTTTGTAATCGACTTTTTTGAGTTTGACATTGTAGCATAGGTTGACGCCTCTATGTTTGATTGTATGAAAGACAGGAAATTTTATGGTACGTATTTATTGTTGAATCGCAGGCATCATTTGTCGAGCCTTTGAGGAAACTCTTGTTGAGATTGAATGAATATTGTGAAAGGTGTTTCAACCTTTTTTTTTTTTTTTTTTTTTTTTTCCGCTTTGTTTTGAAAAAAAGTGAGAGGTTTATTTCTGCCTTGGCCAAAGTCGTCGTATTAGAAACAGTGAAATTTTGATAATATTAATTTAATTTTTAAGATAATAATTTTTACATTTTTTAATCATTTAAAATAGGCGTTTAATTGATCTAAATATCAAGTTAAAGCATTCAATAAGATGGTTTTGTAAATTTAAGAGTTTAATAGGTGCAGATTTTATAAATTAAATTATTTGATGGGTTAGAATAAAAGTTGGAGCAACAAAGTTCAGATTGAAATTATGCATTCAGCCTGAGTTAACTGTAAATATGTTTTATAAGGGGAGAGCATTTCTGGATATGTTTTAAATATACTCCCGACTGTTCCAAATTAGAGTGATGTTTTGTTTCAAAATATAAAATTTTTAGTTATTTAAAAGTAATAAATGATATTTTTTTAATATTATCCTTATTTATATTAGATAGAATAACTATTTTCATCTGTTATTTTTTATATTTACATAAATAATAGTTTAGTCAAATTACCTTTGATTCTATTATAATTTAAAATAATTAATTTTTTTTATGTCTGTATAAAAATATTGCTGATTTATATTTTAAGACAAAAGAGCATTGCTTTTCATTCAAATCCAAATTCACAAATATTTGACAATCCAAACATAAAGTTTGCTTTCTAAATTTATACGTTCATATATATTATTATATATAACTAAGCGCGTGGAAACCACCGTCGCTGTAAAAGTGATTTGTCCATTTGGCCCTCTAATTTTTGTTAATTGTATTTTTTTTTCTTATAATGTTTCTTTTAAACCTTTTTATTATTTTTCAATTAAAATTTTGTACCAATAATAATTTACCTGCTTAATCCTTATATTTTTATTTCATTACATTTCCACTCATCATTATTTATCCGCTTAACCTTTTTATTTCATAATTTACTACTTTTGATTTATTTATAAATATTTTGACAAAACTCTACTAGAAATAATATTATCAAATTATACAAATACTATTATAATTTCTTATATAATTATGTGCACATAAAAATATCAATACAATACTCACACCCACGTCTATATAAAAATTGAATTACATCTATCAAGTAAATAAATGTAAAATTTTATTATACCTAAATTTTTATGATGAAATATTATATTATCGGATAATTTTAAATTATATTTATAACTATACAATTTATAATAATTAGCTGCCGTACGCGCGGTGTCATACGCTTGAATCAATGTAAACACAGTATTAACTATTTCCAACAGTTTGTTCGATGCGTGAATCCTGGCTTGCCTTGGAAAGTAAGTCAAAAGGCTAGATGTGAAACTGGTACGTAGTCCAAATGGTATAAGATGAGATCAATAGGTCGAAAATTGTGACTTGGAAATCAGATCTTTTTGGCAACACTTTTGCAAACCGAACGATAAGGTTTGACAGAGACTTTTAACTTCCTTTTTTTTTTTTTTTTTATAAATCATTGAGATTAAGCTTACTTTTTCCTACAGATATGAACTTGTTGTGTTCTTGGAAGGTGCTGATAGTTTAGTTATTTTAAAATTTTTATTATTATTTCACATCATTTGGACCCTGAGAAATGTCAACTCTATTGAATTGATATGATGTAAAATTTATAAAATATTTGGTTCTGTTGTGAAGGATGAAATGTGAATTCGCCATTTTTTCTTTGAACATGATTTCGTGCAAAATGATCATTCGATGCATGAAATTAAATTTTAAAAATTAATTACAGTTAATTCCTCAAAAGAAATAATTATTTTTCTTCAAAATAATGATTAATATTGCCATCCTATATCTTCTTTTTTTTATCCTCATAATTGTCCACATCAGCTTTGGTCATGAGATCATTTTTGTTTTGGAGTCTTTTTTCACACAGACTATTTTTTGAACTCTAATGTAATTTACTAGTTCAGCCACAGTATTGGTTTCCGAAGGAGCATTGCATTTTCTAGGAGCATTTCCTCTTTCCATTATCTTGACTAACAGGAATGAACTATGAGATCAAGTCAAACTCCAAGTCTCAATCTACTGGTGGGCCTTATATAGTAACTCTGCCATGGGAAATTGAAGTGAAGAGTATGGTAAAGTTCCTAGATTCTTCATTTTACACTTTCCTAGTGTGTTTTTTTTTTTCTAATTTTTTTCTGTTTAATTTCGCCGTTGCCCTTCCTTTGAATCTTTCTCTGCCATGTGGATGATGTAATTGGCTTTCATATTGACTTTTTCTACCTGTCCAAACTCTGGAGACAAAGAGGAGTGATCAGGAAATCAGACGCCATATCCATATAGTCCAGTTGAAGAATGAGTGAATAACCCTCTTCTCCTTCTCTCTTTCTGATATTTTCTTTTTTTTTTTTTTTTTTCTTTATCAATTTGTATATCATATAAATATATATGTAATATCCGAATAAGAAGAGAACGAGTTATGGAGTCCGATCAATCACCCCAGATAAAAGGAGTGGTTATTATTTCACTTCCACCACGAGATAACCCTTCTTTAGGCAAAACAATCACTGCTTTTACACTTGGTGGTAATCACTATTCACAGTCTCACCAAACCCATATGCAAGAACACGAACACTCCCGAACCCATCAACAGTATCAGTTGCCAGTCAGATCTCAACCACCACAAAACCATGGAACTCAATTCTCATTTTCAAGATTCTTTCTTGGTACCCCGAGAAAGCTTTTGGGATTTGTGTGTATTTCTCTTTGTGCTCTTGTCATTTATAGGTCTTTTTTCTCCAGTACTATTCAGGAATTGAAGGCTTCTGATGATGATCAAAAACCTAAATCTTTTATTTTTCCGTTATATCATAAATTTGGAACCCGTGAGATTTCGCAAATTAATGTTCAGCATAAACTGGTGAAGTATGTTTATAAGGAGAGTTTGGCGGCACCAGCTGATGAGGCTATTTTTTCTCATAAAAAGAACGAGTTCTCTCCTTCAAAGACTGCTGCTTTGGATTCATCCTCTTCCATTTTCCCTGTTAGGGGCAATGTTTATCCAGATGGGTATTTGTCAAACTCATTCAATTCTAGTTCTTCATTTTGGATATGTAGCAATTCAGACAGAGAGAGCGAGCAAATTTGAACTTCATTTAGGTTATTGCTTGATGATGGGATGTTGCAATTTTAAAGCACACTGCAAAGTTCTTTTTTTGGACCCATCACATATCTTTAACTTTGGGATGATTTGTTTAACAATCATGGCCATGGGTGCATTTTAACAAGCACCCTTTATTAGCCTTTAAGGTGCTTTTTAATAGTCAATAGCTGCAATTTACAAAAAAATTACTATTGTTACTTTATTATGTTGTTTTTTATGGGAATCCAATTTTTTGCTTTGCTTTTTGTCCTTCCGTGCTGTGAGCTTGATTCCTTCAAGGTAACTTGTGCTTTTCTTGGCAGAAATACTTGGAAATGCCTCAATTTTTTCGTGTGACTTAGACATGCTGCATAATCTGTGGAAATGCCACTTTAAATGTAGCAATACTACATGCCAATGCCTGCTGTTTAATATGATTTGCATCTGTATGTGATTATAACTCTAATGTGCTGCCGTGCAATGTTAAAAATCTCACAAGTGATCTATGTGCGTGGGGAAAATAATTTGTGAATATTGCACATTGCAATACTTTATGCATTTAGCTAATGATTGAAGTTTAATTCCATCCCATGATTAGGAAGATACTTTCGTCAAGGGTGGAAATTGAAGAAGAATATTTGTTGATATTATATCTACTATGTTAACAGCAGGCATCGTTTTGGTGTGCTCTCTAAGGTACTCTGGGGGAGGAAATTTAAGTTCTCTTCCTCCAATTTCTCCCACATCAACCTGACACAAAACCCATGCCTGCTTTATACCTGTCTTTGATAATGCAAGATTAAAAGGCTAGTTTAAACAATAATTCCTAGAAGTAATATCTGCTCATACTAATCATGAAGAACCATGTGTTACATTGCGGTGATAGCCATGATGGTGTTGATTGAATAGGAAGCAGTGAATTGGTGATGTCTATCCTAAAAAGCTTCAGCCTAGATAGAAAGTATAATGCTTAAAACAGCAGTAGTTTTTTCTGTGGAGCTGTAAAGATGATGTGTGAAATCCAGAAAATCAGCCTTTTGAGGAAATTGGTTTTAAGGATGCGGTGTTGAGTGTGTAAATCAAATTTGTTTTATTGTTATGTTGCCAGAATCCCTTGTATTTTCTTTATTGGAGCTAAGCAAGTGATACCTTGATTCCTTCTAGGATTATGGGGGTGAGAATTATGATTAAGAGGAAAGAGAATGTAGTTTGGGAGTTTTCTATTGTATTTTTTTATGTGGAATTTTTAAATAATCGATAGTTGAGGGTGGACTGTTATAAATATAGTTGCCCAGGCAGTGGTTCTTGAGGCTTTTTGTTTGGGTGGTCCATTGTAACAGAGCATATTTACTCAAAATTTGGTGGTTGATTTGCTTGTCTTAGGAACTAGTGTTCCTGTTATTCTTACTGCCCCCCCAGCAGACGCGCCGCTGCCACCCCCTCCCCCAAACCCCAAAAAAAAAGATTCTTCAAAAATTTTATTATTTAAGAAGTTTGGTTTTATGTTGCAATTTCTCTATCTGATACGTGATCTAAAAGTTCTGCTTTAACTTTTCAATTTTTTTTATGCAGATTGTATTTCACATACATTCTTGTGGGGAGTCCTGCAAGACCCTACTATCTTGATGTCGATACTGCTAGCGATTTAACGTGGATTCAATGTGATGCTCCTTGTGCTAGCTGTGCCAAGGTAACACATAATTATTTCTGGTCTTTTAAGTAGTGAGTTTAAGATGGGACACATAGATGCAACCTCTAATTTTGCTTGCAATCTGCTTTTGATCTAAATTGTATTAGTGCTGCACAGTTTTTTCTTTATATATTCTTCACTTGGCTAAATGCATAAATTGACACTAGAACTCTACAAGAAAAATGTAGTGGCATCATCAATTTTTACATTGATCCACTAAATCTTTCAAGTTGTAAAATTACATTTGTTGAATACTTCAACTTGTAAAATTGCATTGGAACATTTTAACTTATTTGTTATACTTATTGAACACTTATCAAATGATTAAAAAATGCAAAAACCGTTGTCAATAATTTGTATTGAAAGATGAAGAATAAAGTATCATACTTATTGAACACGTCTGGTGATTGAAAAATGTGAATTTTTGGTACCATACTTACAATTTTATTAGATGAAGACTGCAATGCGCTAACCGAAAGTTGAGGATGACGCTAGGCTTTTCTTGTAAATAGCAGGTGTTAGTTTATTTATTGAGCTACTTCATATATGTTTGTCAAGTACATCCGTCTACCATAGTTTTTAGAACACTTTCTTCATCTGAATGTTTCCATAATCATGCGAATGTGAGGAAAGAAAAAAAAAAGTGAAAATAAACAGGGCATTTTCTGCCTTCCCATATCACATATACGAAATTTGGAAGCTGCTGTAGCAGGTTTAACCATCAAGGGGAAGACTGGATTGTGATCTAAAGTTTTTCTTATTTAATTTTTTGTTTTTAGAGATTGACCATTTTGGAACACAGCAACTCACACTGCGATTGGTTACTATGCTCTACCAATGTTTCAATAGATTAAATGAAAGTTTATATGAGTTACATCCTTAACAAGAATATGCTAATACATATTAAAAAATTATAATAAACGGTGCAATCTCTGGGTTTCATTAAATTATTGGTTGCAAATTATCTAAAGCCTGATGTATATGGTTGATGTAGGGAGCAAATGCTTTGTACAAACCAAGGAGAGATAATATTGTACCACCCAAGGACTTATTATGTGTTGAACTTCAAAGAAATCAAAAGCCAGGGTATTGTGAAGCATGCCAGCAATGTGACTATGAGATTGAATATGCAGATCATAGCTCCTCCATGGGTGTTCTTGCAAGAGATCAACTTAATGTAATGATGGCAAATGGATCCTCAACTAACTTCAACTTTATCTTTGGGTATATCTCTGTTAATACTAATTTGTTATTGTTATGCCTATTGATTTGATTCCAAAATCCTGATATGCACACATGTTTGTCTGGAAGGTGTGCCTATGATCAGCAAGGGTTACTTTTGAACACATTGGCAAAGACAGATGGGATCCTGGGACTAAGCAAAGCTAAAATCAGTTTACCTTCTCAATTGGCAAGCCGGGGAATAATTAATAATGTGGTAGGTCATTGCCTTACCAGTGATGTAGGTGGTGGTGGATATATGTTCTTAGGTGATGATTTTGTACCACGCTGGGGTATTGCATGGGTTCCCATGCTCGACAGTACTTCCATGTGAGTAAATATATCTGATTACTTTATAGATTCTGTTTCATGGCACACGATACATACTTGAAGTTGAAGCTTAAGTTTTTTGGTTGAAATTTTCTCAAACATATGTTGTAAATCATTTTTATCTTCTCCGTCAAGTTTATTTTTCATGATTGTTTCATCTTTCACCTTTCATTGTCTTTAACTATGTAAGTTTGGGGGTGGGTGTTGGGTTGAGATCTGTATGTGAAAATTTTAGAAGGAATGCAGCGTCTACTATGTCAGTTCCAACCAATGCACATTTCCCCCATCTCCATCTCTTTGGCCATGTTTTTTACTACAGGGGATGGAATTGGGAATAGAATCCTAAGGAGGGGGGATAGGAAAAAGAAGGGAATATAGACAAGGAATAGGAATATCTTGAAAGAGGGTTAAGCTGCTTTTTTTTTTCGGTTCAAGAAACCAAATATATGTGCTCATTTTTTTTGGCAAAATATCAAATATGCCATTCTCATTTTAGTCTTTTGGTCTTTTTAGTAATTCTCCTTTTTATTCCTGGCCGCATTACTATAACCAAACAAAGGAATGTGTACCAGAATTTCTGTTCAATGTTGCATACCAAACGTAGGAATAGGAATACCTATTCCCATTCTCATTCTATTCCATTCCATTCAGTGTATGTGATTTTATAGAACACCTGCAATGGTTTTCCAACAAATTTGTGGCGCTTGAATTTCTCAATTTTATATTCTTTTTGTTTCTCAGAGAATCTTATCATACAGAGATTTTGAAGTTGAATTATGGAAACAGCCCACTTAGTTTAGGCAGGCAGGACAGAAGTGTAAGACGAATAGTGTTTGATACTGGCAGTTCTTACACATACTTCACAAAAGAAGCATACTCTGAATTGGTTGCTTCTGTAAGTGTTCTTATTTTTTCATCTACAGCTACATGATGTCACTGAAATCTTTTTTCCAGTTTCTGTTATTGATTCTCTGATTTATATATATTATATATAGCTGAAGGAGGTTTCTGAAGAGGGACTTATCCAAGATACATCTGATACAACATTGCCCTTCTGTTGGCGAGCGAAGTTCCCTATCAGGTACCGTCTCATATGTATATATATAAGATCATATTAAAACTCCGTGCAACTGCAACTTTTAATTTAAATTTACAATCATATGCTTGCAGATCTGTTCCAGATGTTAAGCGGTTCTTCAAGACTTTAACCCTTCGATTTGGAAGTAAATGGTGGATTATCTCTACTAAGTTTCGCATTCCTCCAGAAGGCTACTTGGTCGTCAGTGTAAGAATTTTCTTAAACTCTAATGCACAATTTACTTCTGTTCAAGTTGGCTTCCTATGTTTGCATGAAGTTAATTGCATAATGAGCTTACTATTCTGCAGAATAAAGGCAATGTGTGCTTGGGCATTCTTGATGGAAGCAAAGTGCATGATGGATCCACCATTATACTTGGAGGTTTGTTGGTTTAAAATGGATTTCAGAAACCTTGCAATGTTAGCATGGAAATGTTTGGTGTATAGAACTCTTTTTAATCAAACATGAGATGACAAACCTAGTCTTTCACCAAGATTCTGAATAGCTATCCTGAATTCAAGTTGATCCCTCACTTTTTCTCTCGATTGCTCTCTTAATTATGCACCTGTGTATATATGTAGTTTTTAGCATTCTATATAGCTGAGAGTTGAGATTTTGATGAGCTTCTCTAATGCTTACGTTCCGTCTGATTGTCTCATATAGTTCAGTTTTTCTTCTAGTTAATTTTGAATTCAAGCCAGTTCCTAATCCCTAAACCCATATAACTTGATGGTTATGTCTGTTCTTATCAGTAATGACTTGGGAACTGGTGCATCTTTTTGTTTTTTCTTCTCCTTGTTTTTTATATTACATGCTGCTAATTTGAATATTATGCAGATATATCACTGCGCGGACAACTGGTGATATATGATAATGTGAACAAGAAAATCGGGTGGGCACCGTCAGATTGCACGAAGCCGACAAGATTCAAGAGCCTGCCATTCTTTGAAGGATAGATATTATGATAAGACTCCATTCAAGAGTGCAAACTAAAATATTGTACAAAATCAGTTGAGTTTCTACTCTTTTTGTAAATCTTATATAAAGGCTCTACAGTTTTACTATATGTGAGGCGTGTGAACATTTTTCTGTATGCTATGACAAGTAGAAAGAATATAAAAATAAAAAAGGTAAGCAAAATGACATACTTAAAGGTACAAATGTGGCTTATATCATTTCATTATTATCAAAAGTGTGTTTCTTTAGACTTGTAATTAAATCGTATTATCTCTTACTTGGTTCTATTCTTGATTAAATTACATTTTCGTAAGAAAATTAGCTTTATTTTCTCTAGAACTTGACAAGGCTAAGGTGCAACCTTTCTTTTAAGTTTGTATTTATTTAATAATGAAAAAAATGATTGACTGAATAACATAATGTGGATAGAGCCTCTTATAGATATGCTTAGTTTCAAGATTTTGAATGTGTGATTTTTTTTACTCACCTCCTCAGTGCATTATCATTCGCTTTTCATCAAAAAAGAAAGAACACTTTGTAAAAAGACAATGTATACACACTTTTAAAAACGACATCGTACCAAACCAGACTAATTTTTTATTATATATTTTAATAATCTTATTTTTCATTTTTAACATGACAAACTAAATACAATCATCATTGTATATGTGTTTAATTATTTAATAAGTAAAAGGACTAATAATTAGATATTTATTAAAATTTCAACATAATATTTAGATCCATGACGTAATTTAATATTTATTAAAACTAAATTTTAATGTTTCAGTTCAGTTCAAATTAAAATAGAAAACTTATTGAAACTACGTAGTTTTGAGTAAGATTTCATCAAAATAATAGAACTTTTGAATTAGTTGTGATTTTTCCTTCAAAAAAAATATAGAAATTCAACACCAACACGAGAATCAAAAACCAAAGTACCAAACTAAGACCGAAAATTCTAATTGCTCCCAGGAATCCAACTTGTTAATAGCAACATTGAAAAACATCAACTGGTATTAGCATGACAGAATACAAGCTAACTGGTAATATTTTTTAAGAAACTTTCTACAAAAAAAATAGGCAGTGTCTAAGGGAAAAGATTGTCCCAGAAAGAAACCTTAGCACCTCATGTAAGATATTACATATATATCAGTTAGATGATTCAACTGAATTGGGAAAAGGTGAAAAATGGGAATATGGAAAAGAATTCCTAATTACAACATTCAATCTAGGTAGACATCATGACCTGATCACTTGACTGCAGAGCCTGGGTAGCAAAGAATCTGACATCAACATCTGGGTCCTCGCTTAGCTCAACCAAACATGGACGAATTGTCTTCTCCACTACCTGCAAAGTTTAAGCAAGATTAAATCTTGGGTATCTTAGGACAGCAGTCATTATTCACTTATTGAGCATTTGGAATTTTGCATCACGTTGGTTTTTTATAATTTACACTTGAATAAAGTTCCAAATGCTTAATCATTTAAGAAATAACTAGTTATCTAAATGGACCCCAGACTTGTTAGTGCCCCTATTTCTAATAAATGAGGGATTCGGCAAAATCCACCCCTTGCTGGGATTTAGATGAGGTATTTGAGAGGGATTTTGAAAATGAGGGATTTTACAAAACCCATGGATTTTATCCTTTCCTTACCAACGAAATGATAGATTTGATGGAATTCTGAACTCCCTCATCTAAAATCCCTCATTCTAAACATAGCCTTTGAAATTTATCTGACCTTGTCATTGGTGTTTATGAGAAAACAAAAGCATTTAGCATTATCATTGAATTACAGGTCACACCAGAGAAACTTGTACTATGTTATTATGCCATAATGAAAAGTTATTTAGAAATCTAAAGCACAGTGATTCCAGCCATGGGAACAAGTGATCAACTATGGTAAGTACCTAATTGACAAAAGTACTTACAGACTGATCAACTATGGGAACAAGTGACTGCAACACCTTGGCCACATTGAATTTGATGTTAGGTACCCTGTAACATGCAACTCTCAGCTTAACAACCCAGGTTATAATAGAAAAACATATTACTGCTCGCAATTGAACTTTTGAATCCAGCTACTTTACCTATCTTTTGATGCATTGACGACAACAGGAAGAAGAGTCGAACAGGTAATTTCTGAGCCCATAACAGGAGCAAGAAGAGAAACTGCATGAAGGATGGTCATTCGATACAAATAGTGTGGATTGTTAATCATGTCCAAAACCTGTCAACATATTACCAGGTAGTTAGCATAACACACCAAAGAGAAATGAAAAAGACAAAAGAAAAGGAAAAACCAATGATTAAAGGCTAAAGAACATTTCCACTTAGCCCAACAATTGTAATAGCTCTCTCCCATATTGAGTATCTTTATTCACAATGTTTTCCTATCTTACACAGGTGTCCTGGAAATAAATGAGGCAATCCAAATTTTCAAACAAAGATCGCCTCAGTTTGTTTCCTGTCAGGCTCAAACTTGACTCAACTTACTATGTTTAAGTTTAGCTCATTATGACAATGCAAACTTAATGGTTTTGATACATAAGACAAGGGAGCACATAGAGTAGTTCAGGTAACAATGTTATGTTACATATACGCCTGCTGTTTTGCTGAATCAATAAAACATGCAACAAATATAGTGTTTTAGAATCATGTATTCATTTAAAATTATAGTGCAAAACATCTTTATCCATGTTGAATAGCAATAGAGACACTGTTATGCTTGTCCCCTTGACATAATTGAAAACAAAAAGATTTAGATACACATAGTGAAATCAACCTGAGGAACAATGTGCTGCATTGCCCAATCAGGACCAAATTCTTCTGCAAGGCGCTTCACATTATTGGCAGCTGCATCACGAATCGAGTAAACCTGCAATTTTAGCCAATACAGTTAGCAAACATAAAAAAAAAAAAAAGATCCTAATTGGTGAGTCTTACAAGATTATGCTCAGTAATTGTGGAATAGACACAACAAAGTTTACCAAGTGACAACAAACAAACTTCGTGTACCACACTGGACAATCCACAATATAATTTTATTGCAACCATGAACACGGGCCGAAAACTGTATCAGCAGAAGGGATGAAAGCAACACTAAAAAGCACCCCACAGTGATCTGCATATATGCTTTCAGTGTGTTAACCAGCAAAATGAAACCTACTTCTAACTTGCAAAGGAAAGGATGATACGATGATCAATACTTAATATCGAAATATGTATGAATGCAAATGATAATTTTATGAGCATGCAGATAACCTTTGACCACAGCAAAGTATAGAAAAATCTCCAGCATTAAATCAAAGATGCAAGGATAGGCCTAAATCAACGTTATGAAAAAATAACAAAGCTTCACAAACCTTATCTTTTAACCACTGCATGCAAAGAGCACCAAGCTTATCATCAAAAAATCCTACACCCAACTGACTAGCCAATAAAGGTATGTACTCTATTATTGCAAGTCGGACTCTCCAGTGTCTATCCTCTGCAAGCTCAACAATTGCTGGCAACAGCGACTGGGAGAGCAAATCGATGCCAATTACCTGCATTGTAATTCATAAAATAACAATCAGACTAATGAGTGTCACTAATGTGAAAAAGGAAACTACAAATATGTATTGCAGGCCTAGAATTACAAATATATTGACACCAAATTACGCCTGTACCCTATAGGAGAATAAAGGAACTTGCATAGATACATGGATAATGGGAAGTGTAGAAAAAGAACCACCTCATTGGAGCAGGCTTACATACAACTAATTTCCTAAACCATATATTTGACACTTCATTATATAATTAAAGTTCAGTTAACCTAATAGCAAAATGCAATGCATAAACAATACAAGCATGAAGATACAAGTAAATCTGCTAGAGAATCACAATTTTAACAAGAAGTTCCTCAGACCATGCCAAATCATGAATCAGCATATGATCTCACATCAATCCCATTAGCGTAGTTATCTAGTTCCCCAATTCAGTATGGAATGTTTCAAAGTTGTTCAATGAATTGTTAATATTTGAGAAACAAACGCAATATAACATTTTGTTTATCAAGTAATTTATCGCTTACCAAAAATGTGTTTTAACAACAAATGATTCAATAATTTATAGGATGAAAGATGGAGCCATTTCTAGTCTGCAAAGCAGGAATATAAGGAGTAAAACCATAAAAGTACGAGAGCATTGTGTATCATTTGAATCCAGAAATGTTTTGGAACTATATGTCATGAACACAAACTACACATCCAAAAAATGTTTGTCTGCATTGATTCATTGTGCAGTGCACCGTTCCATAAACAGTATCGTAGAAAGGAAAAAGGTGCAACTGTATTCATCAAGATCATTCCTAACAAATAAAGATAAGAGAAAAAATAAATATAAGAATTTTAGACAAACCTGATTGACTTGATCAAGCTTGCTAATAATATTGAGGCGAACATCGGGAAATTCATCTTTCAAAAGAGAGAGAAAAATGGGCAGTAGTTGCTCTATTGTTGCATCCTACAACCATCAACAGTAACTGAGTTATATGCCAGGATAGAAACAGACAAATCAGCAAGCATGTCAACTATAATGACATATGGTACAAGATATTAGAACTCTATAACAAAAATCTAACTAGGAGATGGGAAAGCCCTATCATATAAATCATAGTCTTATCCTGAAAATGTGAAAGCCTTATCATTGTCCAATTGCAAGAACCTGCAACAATAGCACTTCCCCTTTCTAAATTAGATAAGCAGTTAATCCATAACTTAAAACACACACACACACACACACAAAGAGAAAAGAAACAAACTGTAGAAGCAGCATGTTGTAAACAAGAGAAACCATTTATGAAGAGAACAAGAACAGTAGCCAAAAAAACATAAAATTTATTCTTCAACAATTAAAGATAAAATAAGATCACAGGACACCAATTCATCAAATTTTGCAGTTGCCTATAAAATTTTTAAAATTTTATATGTTTCATGCTATTCGAAAATGATGGAAGTTAAGATTTTGAGAGAGTGCAACTAAAGCATGCAAATCATCCCTTCATTCAAGGTGAAGCAACAATTTAATTATAGAGACAGAATACTTACTTTTCCCAACACTGGTGCCATTCCCATTATGACAGAAGCTAAAGCAGAACGAACATGTTGGGATGAATCTGTGGACAATTCCTACAATTGGAAAACTTAAAAAGTTGAAGCATCAGTATGGACATGGAACCTCATATTTGATTGCACCGGCATAATCAAACAAGAAACTTGATTGACATAGGTTAACCATTTTATAAGCATGTACCTTCACACAAGGAAGGATACGTTGGATTGCGAGTTCTGGACTCAAAATCCGGCAAAATTTAGTTACTTTGCCAGCAGCGGCAATACGCACTTCAGCTTCATTATCACAAAGTAGCCGAACATACGCAGGAACTAGGTCGGACCTAAAATAATCATTTAATTACAGCTTTTAAAAAGATTAATCATGGAAGTGATCTTGAATTCTGAAAGTAATTTTTGGTTCATTGGCTGATGTGAACAAAATAAGTATGTGAAACCAAATTATGCAAAAATAAACAGCAAGATATACACGCAAACACTGAACAAACAATAATTACCTGGTAGGCTCAGGACCAACAGCTTCACATAGCTCATATAATTGGTTTGCAACCATGTAACGAACTCGCCAAGATTTATCCTGATGAGACAATTTTCCATCATGCATTATATTCTAATTCTATATGATTTTTTAGTTTCTCACGCTATATGTGATACAACGTGAGAGGAAAGTAACTCCTATTTACACATTATTCATCTGGGGAGGAAGAAAACTCATTCCAAGAAAGAAGAGGTGCTCCAAATATTTTGCAATTTGCACCAAATTAGCAACACAATAAGAAAAATGAAGAATCCCGAGAAAACTAACAAATCCAGAGCCAAACCACGCTATACCTGTGAGAAATTAACTATGACAGGAAGAATATGTGCCACACAATCTTGGGGTTCCAGCAACTTCCCAAGCGCCGCACAACCCTCAACAGCCAATAATCGGACAGAATCTTGATCTGAAATGACAAAAATTTCAAACTCATATACACTTCACACACCCCCCCCCCCCCCAGCTGAAGAATTAAGGAAGCAATCTCCAATATGCTTCAGATAAACCAACAAAACTTAAGCATAGATTGAACGTATATATAATGCCTACCAGATCAAAATTTTCTTAGCTTATTATTCATATAAAATAAAAAGAAAAACACAAGGAGACAATACAACAACAGTAACAACAACTAAGCCTTAGTCCCAAACTAGTTGGGGTTGGCTATGTGAATGCTTTGTTTCCAATATCCGCTCTGATTAAATAAATAGGAATGTAAAGCAAAGTATAAGTCAGAAAAGTTTTTAAATACTTTTTTTAGGAAAAAAAAATTGAGTATAAAATAACCAATGACATGGTGTAATTTACCCATGATCTTAGAGAAAATCAAACAAAAATTGATTTTAGAGTAAATAAAAAAAAAAAAAAAGAGCTAGCTAATTCATCCAGATCAATAATGAGTGTATGTTCTTGAAATATTGAAACAATCAAGCTTCTACCCTTTTAAATCAGTAGGTAAGTTGAATAATTTTTCCCCCTTTCAACGTCTACTTTCACAACCAATGTAGAGGAGATAATGCCACTCGCTATGCAATCCACTTGCTACTACAGCACTCTATCTTTCTGAAAAAAACTATGGGAGGAGTATCTTAATGTCATACTTAAAAATTTAAATCTTAAGCATAAAAGCATAGAAAATGCACTTTTAGATATAGTCACCCAAAAACGCCAAATAATTGATTTAGAACTTTCTTTTCAGTTTGGTTAAATGCACATTCTAGATGCGGAGGAGGTGTGTGACCCACCTACGGATATTACCATAGGCTAACCAAGCTCCTCTTCTAACAATTACATTAACATAAATGCTTTTTGATGAGCCAAAGATGAGTGCAAAAATGAGCATTGTATGAAAGAGTGCAGAAATGAGCATTGTATGCCTAAATAGTTTACATATCTGGCATGGATATACCTGAGCAGTTTTCAGCAATTGAACATCATTCCAGGAAAAGATTTACTCTTCATATATTTATCCTCCCTCTCAACTAGATTCAGCCAAAGGCAGCCTATGCAAGTTGTAATTATGCTAATTCAACTATTGAATGCATCCCACAACTCAAATGCAATTGTGAGTCCATCATTTGACAAGAAAGCAGAGCAGAAAAAGATGTATTTCTATGTGTGCATGGCAAGTATAATATGCATTACCATCTTGTGTCAAATCCTCAAATATTGTCATGATGTCAGTCTTTAAATGTACAGGCTCAACAGTAGCAGCAAATTTTCCTAAGTTTGTAGCAGCTGATCTTCGAACCATAGGCATGTCATCTTGACATAGCTGATTGTACATTGTCCGTAGTTCAGTCTTCAAAGTCTCGGGAGCACTTGGGTATGCTATATGAAACAATCCACAGGAAGAAACTCGAGCTGTAAACCATTCACCAGCAGCCAGTCTCTGAACATTGAAAATCGTAATAAATAAAGTGGGTAAAAAAGAACTAATAGCGTCATATCCACAACCATGAAGTTGCAACCATATCATTTACTAGAAGCATAATTACTTAAAGTGAAATAATATTGCAAAATGGAATAACAACCAATCCAAAATAAGAACCAGAAAGAAAAAAAAAAAAGCATATTTTAAATCAGAATCCAACCTTGACAAGCGGTATAAAATACTCAACCACATCCTGCTCCCTCATCTGAGCCCCAACTCTACAAAGTGATTCAACAGCTTTATCCCTCACACAAGTTTCTTCAACAGTGCACAAAGTCTCAAGCGGTGGAAGCAATACATTAGCAAACTCTACACCACCAACATAAGGAATAAAAACCCCCAATTCTTCGGCCATTGCAAGAAGCACTTCATCATCATCATCATTGTTTTCACTTAAGAAAGGAATCAATTCCTTTCTTGTCCTCTCCTCTCCAAGTGCACGAGCAATTGTAGAAAGCCTACGAATCGAGTTCAATCGAAGCTGAATGTCCTCGTTTTTGAGCTCATCGATTAGAACCGCAATTGGGTATAAAGGCTCATCAATTGTTGCCATTTTTTTTCCTCTCTAGATCCTTGAAACTAAAAGCATATAAACAAAATTGACAAACGATCCAATGAATACCTAAATATCAAATTTTAAAACAAGGAATATGTGGTAAGATCTGAAATTACGGGCTTGTGCTGTACCTTAGCAATGGAGAGAGAGAGAAAGAGGGAGAGAGTTGTTAGAGCTCGATCTGTTGAGAAAATGGTTCTAAGCGACAGAACCTCTCTGGTAGAGAGAGTAATTTTTTCTTTTCTTTCTTTTTTTTTTTCTTTCTTTTTTTTTTTTTTTGTCGGGATAGTATTTTCGTGAAAGAATTACTCTAATTTCGAGGTTTAGATTTGGATTTTGACTGAAGTAAGCCTTTGCCCGGCCCGTATTCTTAGCCCATATGGTCCCGATTCATCATTATTTAAAAAAAAATAAATTAATTTGTTAGTTTTTATTTTGTTAATTATTGATACATTGCTTAGTTTCACATATTAGCATATAGTTGGACATTTTTCTCTATATATAGCTTTGAAAAGAGGAAGCATGGCATAAATGATATTAGAATATAGTTGGACATTGATTATTTGGTTGCCCTTTTAGGTGGAGTTAAATGGGTGGAAATGCTTTAAAGTAACATTCGCAATCTCTGCGTGTATATACTAAGAAAAGTTCCACCGGAAAGAAATCAAATTATTCAAGACTTCAAAATGGGCCATGATCCACTAACACAATTTGCCAAATATAAAAAAATTCATTTGATTTTTTGAGATGCATTCAGAACTAAAAAAGGATTTATTTTTTGAGAATGAGAACAGAGTTATCTTTAAGAATGGAGTTGAGGCATGGTTACATGCTCAAAATATTCAAGGATGAGAGACGATGCATCCCAAAGAGAACAACAGAGATATATGTCTCTAATTCACTTATATGTCAAAATTCTTGCCCTAAAATCCATATGTAGTGTCCCATGCACATGCATGCATCATCTTTTATCCAGTGTCCATCTTGTACTAAATCAGCTACATTCTGATTATGCAGTTGCATTATAAATTCTTCAAACTGCAAAACTACTGCCTATCCTTCTGCCTGGAGATGATCTGAACCCAACACCTTGAGTGGCCATGCAATATCATCCTAAAATATTGACATCCCTTGACCACCCCATGGAATTTTGTCATCGTGATGTTCCATCAAGTTGAAGCCAAAACTGAACTTATTATAGTTCAGAACCTAGAATATACAAATATCAGTAAGATGTCATTCTAATCAAGGAATTGATCATTTTCAATGTCTTCTGCACTTCAAGATCTTTAATCATGTCCAGACTTCAATTAGTTCCACAACTTCAAGCATCTGAGCAATCTCTTCCAGAACCCGGTAGGTTCTGTCACTGCTGCTGATATCAGCACCTCTGGTTCTTTAAAATCCGCTTTCTCACTTAATTCTTCGAATGCATCCACAACATTTTGCAGCCTTGCAACAAATTCAATCAGAAGTGATGTAAATGTTGCCAGACTCAATGCACTAGCACTTTCATATGTTTTTGATTCTTCCAACTGTGGGACTGCATCAGCAGTAAATGAGATACGGTTGGGCCAAGAGACCTGTTTCTTGAACAACGTTTCGGTAGAAACACCTGGAGGCAAGGGACGCTTTGAGTCATTGACATGTGTCATACCTTCCCAACTTTTTGGTATGGTCAATGATCTAAGATCGAGCACAGCTTCACTACGGGATTTGTGTTGCAAGACTTTATTTATACCATCATCAAAGTTAAGCAACTCCTGAGGCTCCCCCATATCATTTGCCGCATTTCCAATTTCCCAGCTCTCTGCATTGACAAGAAGATATGATTTCCTGTCCACCTTGTTTTGCAACTCTTCCGCAGCCTCATGAACCTTATAAAGAATGTCTTCTGAACCCAGTTTCTCCATCCTTTTCACTTTGTTCCCAAGCTCACGCAACACTTTGGCCCCTTCAGATCCTACAGTTTGCAACTCCTGGCGAAAGACTTGTCTTCGCTCAGCAGGAGCCTATACATTTAAACCTTAGAAATTTAATGATACATAACATATTATTAGGGGACATACGCATTGATGACTATGGGAATACATCGTTACTGGTGCACTGACATAGTACAAGATAAATTTGAACATAATATTAACTTGGTCAAATTTTCAAATGATTAACGAAGCACTGTACATAGGCTAGGACATGAAACTGCAGTTTTTCACATTTTATGGTTTATTATAAGTCATATGATCATGGATTATGCAACAGGTATCCTCTGATGCCAGAATACCAGAGAGGCAGATTGTAGGGCAACCGAGTTTAGGAACTGCATATAACTTGATTTAGATAAATGAATAAATCCAGCAAAAGATGTAGAGATAACTCTATCGATGATCCAGCTAATAATCCAGCTTTTTTGAGTTCATGTTTGTCAGGTAAATTGTCCCATCTACTATGTCTATTCAAGCAATTGTCTAAGAGAACTATATTTGGAAGTGAAGAAGGTCACAAATACACTGTTTATGCTTTTAATGCATCCATCAATACATGCAAACCCCAGCTTTCCAATGTATTATGTAATAGGATATACATATGCATGCACATTATAGAGTTGATCCCCTACCATCCTCAACCCCACTCCCCCCCAACCCCTCCCCCCAAAAAAAAAAAAAGAAAAAAGAAAAAAAAAGTTTGATCCTCATACTCTCATTCTATTTTCATTTCCAACTTCATATGGAATCCCCATCTTAATTCAACCAACATGGTAAGAATGTAAGAGCAGAAAATTAGAACATCAAGAAACAAACAAGAAAAGGAAAAAAAGCTGAAAACTTCATATAAATAATTCTTAAGCAAACACAAGCATATAGATAAGGAAAGGCATTTGAAAAGTTTGAATTTCAGAAGGAGCATCACTTGCTGACATTTTTTCTAATCTTTCGTTTGATTCATTGAAGTAACAATAAGAATCAGATTGAAGGCCACCTTCCCCATCCAAAAGCATGCTGAGTTAGGATGTAAATGGCTTTGCTACAGCTAGATATTGGAAAGCATAAAATGCTTCTTCTACCAGTCAAGACAGATATGCGCCTACTCCAACATCATGTAAGGTTATCCAGGTCAATTTCTATTCTACCACATTATTAACCAACACCTATAGTTTAAATTGTGAAAATTTATAATTTACGAAAATAATAATTACTTAAAAAATAATCCGCCATAAATTGATAATTCAGACCCCATTATCAAGTAGAAGTATTTCAAAATTTTCTCTAACTGTTATCAGATGGCAGTAAGAAATAATAAAACAAAAAGAATAGTGTTAAAATACATATGCATATTAAATATACGTATATGGAGTGTTTATTTTAAGATAATTATCTACAGGTATTACATTTGTCCATATAATATACATGCCAAAGATTTCTTTAAAAAAAGAAAATAGAAGTAACACTTAAAAGGGTAAATCAATTATAATTCAGCCATAAATTTGTAGTTGTTGGAAATTACATCTGACTTGATAATACAAATAGCACTAAAATTAGTAATTTTCACAGCCAATTGAAATTCAATTACAGATGGTATGAGCCATAAACCACTAACAAACGAGATAAGGTTAATTTTCTCATAATTCAAATATTATTAGAAGCATACATAATCCAATTAGAACTCAAAATATGAGGACATATAACAGCAACAGCCCTATACAGCAATGTTACCTCATGTGCTTAACTACTGCAAAGGCATATGGATAAAATATATAATGGTCCTACTTCTACCAATATGCCTTCAAAAGAAAGTTAGAGATGGAAAAACGTGTTTACCTGTATCTCCGAAAGTATACACCCATGCAGTGCCATGACCATGAATG
Organism: Jatropha podagrica; assembly: GCA_947857235.1. Lineage (NCBI taxonomy): Eukaryota > Viridiplantae > Streptophyta > Magnoliopsida > Malpighiales > Euphorbiaceae > Jatropha > Jatropha podagrica. The sequence goes on along the minus strand of CANUEP010143931.1, from coordinate 127,193 downwards.
CACAATGCCTTAGGGCACCACTCACTTTTACATAGTTCTTCCATGGGTAACTAAATGATTTATAAGGACCATGAGGTGGCTCCCAAATAGCAAAACCCACCTTCACATATAAAAATAACAGTCTGGAATTAACAATAACATTCAAGTTCATATTCATTCAGTTTCACATGTAGAATGTCACAATTAAGAAATACCAGTGTTTCCTCTTGGCTTGTAGATTCTACAGCTGATCTGTAACCACTATAAAGTGGGTCATCAGAAGCCTGATAAGTAAGGATTTTGGAAGGGATCCTTTCATATTCTATGCAATTCAGGTATTCATTAACACAACCTGAATATAAGCTCACACAAATTAGTCTAGCCTGGTTAAATGAAGCTAAAACATTACCTTTGAAATGAACGTCCAAAATTCAATGAATTCCATGTATAATATAGCAAGTAAAAGAAAAATAAGTAAATTAACCTTCCAAAGAAGTTGCCACTCGCATAAAGTTTTTCACAACCAAGTTGTGCAGATCCTCACCAGCCCAGATGGGATAAATGCATATGTTTACTGTCAAACCAACTGCGGCACCCAATGCAATAAGCACAAATCGTATAACAGCTGTATGGAGAAATTCCCTGGTCCTATTCCCAGACACCATGACCATACAATAAGTCAACAAGAACACACGAAACCCATATTCATAAGGCTTCATTGTTGGATATAATTTTGCATAAGAAGCACAAAAGCCTAGCAACCACAGAGCAAATCAGAAAAGGAAAAACTTATACCAATGAATATGGCAATGAAAGCAGCACATGCTATTTTACAACAATAATGTGAAACTGCACCTGCGATGAAAATACTAAGAATGATAAAAACTTCTTCCCACTGTCCAGATAATTGAGCCAATTCTGCCATGCCAAGAGCAAGGCCTCCTGCTGATAATGTCCCAAGTGCACGATTAAATCCTTTGCTGAGAGTTGCACCTGAAAATTAGAACAAAAAACTTCAAAAAAAGGGGAAAATTTTATGTTTTTTTGCTATGACTTCATTAAAAAGCTAAGAACAAATAAATCTATGATCATGGTTTAGCCGTGCACAGACTACAAACTGAAGTTAAAAATTGAAATGCCCCACATTACTACAGTAGAAACCATAAGAAATTTATTAAAGATCAAAACAAAATATGATAGCTGAATCGAAAAAAGAAGTCAGGACACCTTTTTATAAGCACACATATTAACACAAATTACTCTTCTGAATATATCGACATTACGAAGTGGTATTTTATCCCAATAATCACTTGCAATCCTCACCAATTTAATAACAATCAGATCCATAATGTCGTCCGGTCCTATGGATTCCAAAGAATTCATGTATCTTCATGGAAAATAATTCTCAAGTGCATAACATCTCAAATAGACAAGTACGTGTAAAAAAAAAAAAAAAAAAAAAATCCATTAATGAGCACCGGTTACCAAAACTCAAAGAAACCAAAATTTTACCAGACAAACAACACTAACATGCATTACCTTGATTTATTTAACAAAATGAATCTCAATTTTATTGCATTACCATGACAAAAAATCAACAAGATCATCATTATAAAAACTCCAAACTTCCCATATTAAATATCATGAAACACCGACCATAAATGAGAAACCACAAAGGAAAAACACAGGAAAAAACAAAACTATACTTCATAAAGACACCAATTCACACAAAAAAATCACATTTAACAATAACTAATAATAAAAAAAATATACATAAAAAAATCCAGACAAAAAAATCCGTTCAATAAATACAAACCAAATTACCTATACTGAATTCAAAGACAACAACAACGGTAAGAACAGCCCAAACAGAATATCGACTAAGTTCTTTAATTGGCTCTTTCAAGAAAATCAGCAAGGAAATGAGCATCAAAGCCAAACCCATCTTCGCCGCGAACACAATCTTTCTGGGATCGGACCTACCCATCTCATAAGCCTTAATGGCAACATCCTGCACACTTCTGCAGAACCCAGCAACATTATCGCACCAGAAACGATAGCTACAGCAATTTCTAGAATTATATTGTTCTTCATATATATTAGGAAAGCCAATCTCTGAATAACCCTTGGTAGAAAGCAATCTCTCTCGCTTCTCTGCAAAAGTATATCTAAAAGAACCCATTTTTGCCGTCATGGTTGCGTGATTGCTTGTTATTTTTTGTTCTTGTTCTTCTTACTCTGTCCAATCACAAAAAAGAAAAACAAACAAAACTTTTTGGGAATATTTTAGCGAAATCAAATCAAAAATGGGTAATAGTAAAAAAAAATTTTTTTGACGATAAAACAACAAGGGATTGAATCTGATAAAGACAGGATAAAGATATATGGAAGGAGAGATATGGTACTGAGCGAGGGTGTTCAGTTGGCAGGTGTAAGACGGAACGATAGCGTTAAATGGTAGGGACAGAGCTAAAATTGGATGTTATGAGACGGCAGTAATGGCCCAAGATCGAACGATAAATAAAGTTGCCACGTGTCCAACGGAAATTTGGGTGACGTGACATTGATACATAAAGTTTTTAACAGAGATTTTTAGTTTTTGGAAGAGGATTGAGATTTTGTATACGATTGGGTTTATTGCCTCATAACAATATCAATAATCAGCCAAATGAGCTTCAGGTGCACATTTTGGCTATGTTCGGCGATAGTATTTTAAGGAGTACTAATATTTTAAAGAGTGGTTAAAGTTTTAATTATATTAAAATACTATATTGATATAGTACATCGTTCAGTAAAATTGAATAATATAGTGATTTGTGAAACGTTATCATTCTCAACGTTTTGCATTTCACTATATTTTTTTTTAATTTATTAACAGTTTTATTCTTAGTTTAAAATACTTTTGCTATTTTAATTGCATCATTTTTTTAAACTGTATACATAAATCTCACAAAAATCTCTTCTCTTTCTCAGTTAGCTAGATATCACCAAATAACGAAATTCTTTAAAAACTGTTATAATAATGCAACAAGATTTTCTTTTATTTTGATTCCTATAATATTTACGTTGACATAAACGATAAAATTTATTATAAGCTCTCTTATTATATTAAAATATTATATTATTTTATATAAAAATTTAAATTAAATAATTTAATAATAAATTAATAGAGAAACATGCGAGAAAATTATATTATTATTTTTAGCAAAAATAATTATTTGAGTTATAAATTGACCATTTTTCTGATAAAAAAGTGATAACACACCACATAATCACCTCTTTTTTATATTTTATTAATTTCATTTCTATAGTCAATTTAAATTTTAAATCAATATTTAAATTTTTTTTTTTTTGTCATTTTAAATTAAACAGCTAATCAAATAGCTATTTTCACCTAACACTTTTGCTTCTAACAATTATGTGAACAACTAACAGCTTGATGTCTAACAACTAACAACTATTAAAACAATTAACAACTACTACAACAGTTAATTTTGTCAAACAGAGCCTTTATCTTATTTGACCCCCTCATAAATTAAAATAATTAATTTTTTTCTTTAAAAAATTAATTAAAAAACATTTATCTGACAAAAAAATTGAACAGATGAAAATATTAATTTTTTAAAAATTGATGTATAATATATAAAAATATTTTTCATAAGTACATTTATCATTTCATTCAAATTGATAATTGACTAGCTTGATTATTTTTATTTTTTAATCACTAAAATCAAATCAAACTTAAATAATGGAAATTTATTAAAATTTAGAACTAAATTGAACAAAATTTTAAACTAAAATAACCGTTAATTTATTTTTATAGAACTTTGATTTAAAATTTAATTATAAACTTTAGCCACTAAAAAATAATTTCGTGTGCTACAAATCGAACCTAGAAATCAAATTTAAATAGTTAAACTCGATTGAAAAAAATCTAGAAATTAAATGAAAATTCGGCTAAATCGTTGAGTTGAATTGAATTGACTCAAATCGAATCGAAATCACTTTGATAAAATTAAAATTGGACCAAACCATTCAGAAATCTCCCTCTTTCTCTCTCACGTCGTTTTCTCTCTCCCTCACCTGCCACCGTCGATCCTCCGTCTCCGGCGAGCAACACCGACGGACGAGCACGCCAAATGAAAGAGCTTGACGAGAGCAGCTCAACGGTGGTCATGGATTGCGAAGTTGAGGCTGTCGAGGCTGTTCCAAAAATAAAGACTCATTGGCTCAGCGATCTGAGGATGAATTTGGACTCCTCCTGAAAAATCGAGTCAATTGGTGGTGCCTTTGTGAAATTCTAGACAGTCACGATTTGCAACGATTATATTATATTCAACCAAACATATTCTTAAAATTATAACCTTAATTAAAACAATGCATCTATTATTTATTTGGTGAATAGTGTTTGTACTAATATTTAAAATATCAAAAAGTGAATTATGAAATATTACTTCCATTAATATTTGATGATACTCTAATAAAAAAATTAACATCAAAACAATTAATAACTACTAAAATTAACCACTAACCAAACTACTAAAACTAACCAATAACGGCTCTTAAAACAGTAATTAATTTTATCCAACGGAGTGAGAGAGATTTTTTTTTTCATCCTCTTTCCTTCTCCTTCGCTTCATGTCTATAGCAATCAATGCATCGTATTATTATAATCATTCAAATAGGAAAAAGAAATAAATGGACATCTAAATATAATGATAAAAGTGATGTAATTATAGAAGTTATTAAGAAAATAAAAAATGAATCAAAGAATTGAAAGGTTGGATAAGATGCCATCTTAAGGTCAAAAACCCAATAATTTGCAACGATGGGTTGCGTTGACTTTTCTTGGCGTGATGTGCAAGTGGTTTGTTGACCAGCTACAATTTGCAACGATTAACCTCCACCTCTAGTCATCCCATCTCTTCATCTTATATATAGTTCAATAACAAGTGTTTTATATCATTTCAGAGGCTGGCCATGGAAGACTCAGAAGCTTGCAAATGTAGGATTAAAGAGGCTGAGAAGCTTATTCAAAGTATGGTTCGAGAACGGCATGAAATTTTCTTTCAAATTGCAGAAAAACGGGTCCGCAACTTGGTTTTTCCTTTCATTTTCTGTTCTAAAAGATAGAAGAAAACATAATGGAATACTTATATTATCAAACAACTAGAATTTGCAAGAGCTACCCATGTCAAAGAATCTCATCTTATTGGTTTTCTGTCAACTGTTTGATAGAGACAAAGAAATCTCACGTCTGGAATGCCTGATCGAGAAAGAAAGAGGGGTCAGATGGGATTTTGTTTGGCAAAAGAGAATAATAGATTTCATCCAAGCAGCTCTGAAAAAGCCATGTTTTGCAAGCAAAGTATGTCAGCAGACGGCTATTAAATCACCCTTAACCAAGGAAGAAGATAATTTTCACGTAAGAATCAATAATCAAACACGATGTATAATTATAACTTCAAATTCTTTTTATAGTTGTATCTTTTTACATAGATTAAATAATCTCACTTCGTTTCAATTTTGGATTTTGTTGGGACCTGCAGAATTTGCATTTCCAGATTCTACATGGAAAGAGAGATTGATCAAAGTCAAGGAAGAGAAGCTGTGGATTCATGTTTGTCAAAAGAAGATCCAGAAAAATTTTTAAGTAATCAAATATTTATTTTTCTTTGATTCATTTTTTGTGAGTATATCTTTTGACCAGTCTTGTGGGGTTTTGGGGAGTATTTCATGGTTCTTTTGCTATAGGCAATACATTAGAAAAGATGAAGATTGGCTAAGAGTACTCGTAGCAGTGATTGAAGAGGAGGAATGCACAAGAAGGAAAGCCATCGCTGATGTTGCTCTAAAGGGAATGATTTGGGATTCTTTTGGATCTAAAAATGCAATACAAGAGGAAATCAATGTAATTATATATTAATTAATGTGATTGAATAATAAATTATGGATTAGTGCTTATCATGTTACTAACATTTTTCATCTTTTGGCAGCTTAGAGAAAAGCAATTAGAAGAAATTAAAATGGAATTGATGGAACTCAAGACTAAAATTAGACATGTTGAGATGTGTATAAAAGCTATTGAAAACGACATGGTTTGTTTGCATGAGAAATTAGCAGCAGCGAACCAGAGAAAGAGCGAAAGTGACCAATTGGTAGATGAATTTAGGAAACGACATGATGGGATGATGTAATTCACTTCTTGATTTTCTCTTACACGATTGATGAGATGATATGCCAGCTGATAAGCTTTTGTGGAAGATTCTTAAGCTATCTTTGGTACGATGAAATTAATATTCCTTTGTCATATTTATTTATGTAATTAAAAAAATTTACAGAATATGTCATTAACATTCTATTTTTATGATTATTGTAATTATGTAATGTAATCCTAACGAAACCCTAGCGTAAGCGAACTTTGAAAAAAAAAATCAAAAATTAAATTAAATCGAATTATTTTTTATTGTTGGTTCGATCATTTGGTTTTTGGTTTCAATTTAGATTTTTCAATCTTCTACAATTTTGAATTTCAATTTTTAGATCAATTATTATATAATACTTATTTTTGAACAAAGTCAAACCATTTAACAAAGCCATACGTGATCTGTTCGATTTCTAAACTTATTTTAATTTTGTTCGATTTAAAAAAAAAATTATTTTCAAATTTTGTGATTCAATTCTAATCGATTTCAAACTGCCTCTTTGCATGATCGCAGCGACCACCACTAGATCCTCCTCTTGACTATAATTAGGGGTGAGAAAATCAATCCGACTTAATAGGTATGCACCAGTCAAACTTGATTTTTATGTTTTAACTGGATTTGGGTAAAACTTGAAAGTTTTATTTTAGATACGGATATTATTATTATTATAAACCCAAATCCAGTCTAGAATCCAACCTGAAATTTTCAATTTGAATAATACTCGAACCCGATACCCAAACCCTAAGAGGTTTGAAAATTAATTATTTTTTTTAAATTATAGTATGAAATACTTAATAAAGTAAAATAATTGTAATTTGAATAATTTAAATTAATTTAAAAATTTTGAAAAATATAAATTAATTAGAATAATGAAAAGACATTTTTATTTTTTTAATTCTTTTTATTTATTGATTCAATATAATCTAATTTTTTTTAAATAATTTAAATAAATGAGTAAATAGGTATTTACGGATAATAAATATCCATAGATACTTATGGATAATGGGTACCCATGAATATAACTAAATCCATTATATTTAAGCATGGATATAACATTCACTATCTAATAGGATATTGGGTAAAGTATAGAGATAAGAATAGAGTTTGAGTTTAGGCATAGAGATTGCACTACTCAATACGGACCTTACCCGTTGTCATCCCTAACTATAATCAAACAACAAACTAAATCTACTTCCAATGAATTAAGTCAGCCATAATATTATTCAATTGAAAAATAAAAAATTTTTTTACTAGCTATAATTGGCCGCATAAGAAGAGTTGAATTTCTTTGAAGGAATGTTATAATTTTGGCGAGGAGCTTTAATTATTATTAAATTTCGAGTCGAATTAGACGGTCTTTAATAACCGTTTTTGAATAACAGTGGTGTAAAAAAAAAGAAAAAAAAAATCTTAATGGTACAATTCTGGATTGAAATTGAAATGGTATTTTGTTGACTATCCATTATTTGTACATTGAAATTCTGAATTTCAACTACTGAATTTCCAAATGTGAATTTGGGCTTTAAGGTTGGGTTTGGTCCAGGCCCATATGATTTCTTTCGTCTATCAATTTCGCGGAAGACCTATTATGGGCCCATATTGTTTACAGTCGAATGTTTCTTTTAATCTCGATATTGCTCAATAGCCCAAATACCCGGCTTGCTGGCTATAGCATTTAGGGTTTCAATTACATTTTGTATTCCTATAAATGCGTCGCGTTTGCATCTTGCTTTGCTGCTATCATTCATTCGCAACATTATTGTTCTTGTTCTCTTCTGTGATATGCTTCTCTGTCATTTCCTAATCTCAATACAATCTCTCTTATTGATTATTTGATATTTAGAGATAACTTGAAAATGATGAAAGTAATGAAAAGGATGATGATCAATTTCATATGATCTATAATACTTTTCGCTGCGTTCTTTCTGATTCAATTTCACTTCATCTTTCTTGTATCTTTTTACAGATATTGGGACTGGTTTAATTCATTAATGATGCTGAAATCAAGAAATCTTAGGACACCTTCTGACACAGTTTTGATGCTGTGTATGAGAATAAGATTTTCGTTCCGTTTTTGATATTTGATGAACTATTTTAATTATTATTATTATTCTATGATTATGAAGTTTTATTTGATTTAATATTTTTCAATTCAGCATATTCCTGATGTTACTTTTACATTACTTTGTGTGGAGATTATCTAATAAACTGCAATTATTTTTACATTAATTGATCCAACTACATGTAATATCGTCAATTTATTTTATTTTTGTAATTTGGATCTATAGGAGATAGTAAGAGGATTATCTAATAAAGAAATATAAATATTAAATCATTTGAAATATGGAAAAATTTCTTATGCTTTTAGTGAATGGGTTCAACGGATATTTTATTTTTACAAATTTATTACATGATAAAATTTTTAAAAATTTTTCATTTAATTATTAAATTGCATGGAAAATTTGTGAAAAACACTAATTTTGTGAATAATCAAAGTCTCAATTTTTTTATTGCATTTTTTTTTTGTGTGTTTACTATACTATTAGAAATGAACTGGACGAACTATTCCCTTATATACTATTGACATGAAAATACTATTAAATAATTTTTGAGATATTTAAGTAAATTAATTAATATAATCTATATCTATATATTAATATAATTATATAAGGTGCTTTGATACCCTTTTAATATTTTATTTTTCTATTTTAAAGAATTTTCAAAATTTTTTTATATTATTAATTAGATCTATTAATTTTAAATTATTTAAAGGGTCAAACTTAATATATGTAGATTTATTAGTAGATCTTCGAGCCAATAAGTGGAAATTTTAATATTCTAACTATTTGGATACTTGATAGATTGGTGAAAGTAATTTGCAGGAAGCCACTGGAAATATCAAAAATTAAAGAAAAGCAATAATTTTTATTCAAAATTTATGTTAGGATATAATTTTTTGGGTTGTTCATCATGTCTTTATATATATATATATATATATATTAGTTAGATAAGGGAAGTGGAGAACTCCTAACCACAAAACCTAAAATAAAGATATACTACAGATATCATGCATAATCCATTACTCAATGGCAGGGGTAGCCTGAAAAAGAACATGAAACCCCCAAAGAAACAGAAGCAGCAAGAGACATCAAAGGATCTGCACACCAAATAATTAGCATATTTAATATTTATAAATAGATAGTAAGTAATTTTTTAATGTTTTGAGAGTTATATATGCCTTTACAATTCATTGTACTTGACAAAACCCTGATGATTAAGGGAAAGATCAGTTCTATAAATAAGAATAATGGAAAAAATGGATTTTCTTGAAACTTAAACTTGCAAAGATAAGAAAAAAAATATTCCAGCATTTATGAAAATTATAAGAAACAAGAAAAAAAGAAAGAAACCAGAAATGCACTGAATGCAATGAATGGGAAACACAATCCATTACAACAATAGAAAGAATCAGTACTTACAACAATATGAAAATGGTTCATGTCAAATACCATTGTACTTACATGAGACGTCGAATATGAAACATTAACTAGCAACAGCTGCCAATCTTCTCTTTCCTCTTTCTAAATCCAATGTTAAGGAGCTGTTGCAGAATCCTTTGACCGTGGCTCTTGTTCACATTTGGCACGAGCGAGATTAGAGCCTCATTTTCCCATTCTACCGTCGCTTTGAATCTTCTCAACAAGCGGCAACCTCTGCAATCTGCATCGTTCAAGACGACAAGTCGTAAATTTTCCTCTACGAAAGCACCAGCCTTCTCGCCGTACGACGAGCTCCGTGGCTCATCCAATCTGAGACCTCGATTCTTAAATTGAACCTTATTTTTCTTCTTTCCTCAATCTTACCGTTGAAGAAAAGCAGTATTGTTTTTCCGTTTTCCTCTTTTTAATTTAAGTAATCTTTTTATATTTATTTTTAATATTTTTTTAACCTTAAATGAACTCTGCGTTTTGAGCATTTGTTTTCAGATATTCTTCGTGAACACTGCGTTTGAGCCGCTGCAACTGTGCCACCGTAAGAACCCTCTCTCCATCAATGGAATATCAAACAAAATACTCCATTATCCTTGATGTTTCCCATCGAGTAAAGCACAGAAGGCGGTGAAGCAGAAAGAACTCGACTACCTCAAAAAATTCATTGCTGATAACACTAATTTCCTTAACCTCGTCACTCGCCTTCCCGATGAGCTTCACCAGGACGTCGAGGTGAGGTCTCTCTATTTCTCTTTTACTAATTTTTGTTTCAAACTTAATATATATTTTTATTGTTATTGCATCAGTACAGGTTCCATTTGGAAAAGCAGCACCTTTTCTTGGTCCATTAATACATACAAATGGCACATTCATGGCCAATACTTTATTCAGCATTCTATTTTTTCATTTTTCAGAATTTTTTAATATTACTTTTATTTTTCTATATTAATGATTAGAGCAATTAATATTACTATATATTATTCATATTAAATTATTTAAAAGGTTAAAGTTTATCAATGTAGTTTTATCGGTGAAGAATGAAGATGAAAAAAAAGAAAGAACATGAAAGATTACGTGACAATAAGTCTAAATTTTAAGATCATAAGTATTTGGATATTTTGTAGATGGATGAAAGTAATGGCTTTGCTTTTGTTACTGAAGATATTCATAGTAATGGAACAATTACTACAGTTATGAAAGATAGAAAGAAAATATAATGGAACAATTACATTATCAAACAACTAGAATTGGCAAGAGCTACCCATGTCAAAGAATCTGATTTTATTGGTTTTTTTATCAAACAGTTTGATCGGGACAAAGAAATCTCACACTTGGAAAGTTTGACGAAAGAGAATAATAGATTTCATATAACAAGATACTCTTAGTGAAGGAAGAAGAGAAGTTGGGCCTTAAGATTGGGTCCAGTGAAGGCCCGTTTCTTTTTTTAAATCAGTTCGGCAATGCTTTGAGTCCAATGTCTTTTAAAATCTAAACATTGGTGAACAGCCCAAACAAATGGCTTTGAGCCTATTTAGGGGGGTTGTGTTGTGTTTGCAACTTGCTGCTATCATTCGCAATATTATTGTTTTTTCTGTGCTGTTCTTCTCTGTCAATCGATTATTGATAAGTAGAGATAAATTGAAAATGATGAAAGTAATGAACAAGCTTTGTTTGAAAGTTGCCCTTGCTTATTTTCATCTACATGAACAAGCTCACGGGTTCAATTATTGAACGTGCTCCTTACCTTCCAAATTCACTACAACAAACTACTGCATAATCACAGTTTATGGCATGAAGCAGTTTATTGTTATTGTTATTGGCATCCTTGTTATGTTCTAAAATTTGCAGTCCTCTTCAAAGTCAGTTTCTCAATTCAAGATGGAGAGAAGATAGCTCCCAATAATTTGGATGACTAATATGAACCAGGTTGCTCATGAAGTTCACTGTGGTAATTACTTCTCTTTTGCTTTTAATTTTCTTCTTGGATCAGCAATTGCATTAATTGGCCTGAGCTTGTGATTTGACTCGCTGTGATTTAGCAAGTAATTAACAAGTGCACTTTCACATGCAAATGATTGCTTCTAGGTACGGATACAGGGAATTTCAAGAATTAACCCTATGTTTCTTTTTGTACATAATAAAAGTATACTTATATTAGAGTATGTATCTGGGCTTTCCATTAAACAGATTCAATAGAGATACTTAGAATGCTATAAAGAAAACTTAGCAAATCATTTCAGATAATGTGATAACAGTTATGGATGGGAATAATAGAGAAGTTGCACAAGAATGAGTAAGTGATTTGTTTTTGAATTTGGTGCTTGACAGTAGGAGTGGGATCTGCAGTAAGACCTGAAACCATGACTAACAAAATTAACTCTGGAATCACTGGTTTGCATCTATTTTCTTAAAGGTAGCATGAAAGTTGCAAGACCATACAACAATATGTATTGTACAGTTTCTACAAGACTCTCCTTCAACCATTGGGCACCTCTTCCACTCTCTTCTTGAATTCATCGAGTATGTTCTCTCTTTTTGGAGGAGTTGCAGACAAGTACCAACTTGCTAAAACTCGATTTCTCACATACCCTTGAATTGAGCAAGGAGGCTTTTCCTATTATTGGATGATGAGAAGTTTTCTTTCTTACCTATATCATCTAGCAGATGAATCGTTTATGTTTGTATGGACACCTCACAAAAATTACAGCTCTCTAGAAAAGAAGGAAAATCTTCTCAAATAAGTCTTATGCTTACAAGAGTAAGTACTTTTATTCGACGATTTTAGGTACGCACTTCTCCACATCTTCGGATCTTCTCATGTTACACAAGTCGCTATCTAGTTTTGGTTTGGTGGAAGATCCAAAGAAGCTGAACGGACGAGGTTCTTTTGTTCTTGATTTTCATCATGGGGAATCAACTCTTGTATGTCTAATATCTCAACTCTGCGCTTCGTCTTCTTCCTAATGTTGATTGCCACATCTTGTGGGATGAATTTGCCGTACACACTTACCCTACTTTGCTTCTTCTCTATCAAATGTGTCTCCAACTCTGCTGTAGGCATACAAAAGGCAGAGAAATTAATTAAGGACTGAGTAGCTATTGGATGTAGGTAGAGTAAAACTTGTATACTTCAATGAATATTGAAATATATAGAGGGAATTAAAAGATTATGCAATATACGTAAGGAACCAATCTTCCATCTAATTTATCTATTGCTAATTTAATAATAGAAGTAATGAACTCAATAATTTTTCTCAAGATAGAATTGATCTCGTTATCTCATGACACCCTTTGAATATGTAAAAACCGAAAGGAAAAGAAAAGAAAAAGTATACATGCCTTGCATATCAAGAATGGCTCTTCTTACTTTTCTGTAACAGCCATTGCAATCAATGTTGATCCTCATCACCATACAGTAGAACTGCATGTATATTTGTAATAATTAGTGTTTGTTAAGAAATTATAGGGTTAGAAATGGAATGTAGGACTCTCAAGAGTAAGAAGTTGACAATAATTCGTTGAGGTGCTTAAAGCTTGCCTTTTCTGTGATGATATTGGCTGGTGGAGGGAGGAAATGCTTTTGGAATCTTTAATTTTTTTTTTTTAAATGATGGAAGATTTGGAGAATATGAAAGATAATGATGAAATATGTTTGTTTCGATTTATGGGAATTGAATTCATTTCCATATCGTGGAATCTGATTCTCAAAGTTCTATGTTGATAGAAAGGAAAGCATTTGCTCATTATTCTTGACTTCTTTAAGTTTGTATTATTTCTTTTGTTTAAGGTATGTTTGCAGTACAGGAAAGCATCCCCTTCTAGGTTTTACAATTTACTAATTGAGACTCAAATTTCTTCCAAGGAAAAACCATTCAATTCTTATTACAATCATATCCTTGTGAGAGATAACTTGACTATCATCGTTTTGATATCAACACAAATGATATCATTTTGTGCGTTGGAAGCACAACTTCATCGGAAAGCAGCTGGTTCAATTATTTTCTTATAGCATAATACTAATTATATATACATTTATATGGGTAGATGGAGGTAAAAGTAAGCTCATGAAAGATAGAATCAACTGAGAATTAAACCCAAAAATAGCATATACAAACAAGATGAAGAAGAAAGTTATTAATTATAAACTGGACTGGAGGCTTTCCCGACAATAAAGGAACCTTTAGACATGGATGTAGGAACAAGTGTCACTGTCTTTTCCAGTACATGAACTATTATAGATTCCATTTCTGCAAAAACAATTATAATTAGCCAAGAAGATGATTAATCAAGATTCTACTCAAAGGAAGTTATATTATATGGCATTTAGTTTACCACCAATTCTTGAAATTGCATCAGCCACTTTCTTTTGGCATTTGGCACATCCTAAATCAGCTGCTAAAACAACTCGTTCCACCTATTAAAGAAGAAGAAGAAGTTAATGGGAGTAATAGCTTAATTATAAAAAATTAAAAATTTGAAAAATGGAATTATTGATAAGAACCTACCGGCGGGGAGGTGGCCGGAGGAGGGAGTAGTCTATTATTGAACCTATTGTAGATTCTGAATTTAGCTTTAAGAAGCTCCCTCTTAACCCAGGATGCCATAAGATTTTTTATTTTTAGCTAGTGGGTATGAGTTTCAATTATTGATGATCTATATATGGTAAGAAATACTGAAATGATGTGGATGTTAATGTAGCAACAAATTGGACCATTTCATTGTATTGATTGATCCAGAAAATATATCTTTATTCGTTGGAGGTTGTTGGCAAAGCACAGTGATTGTATAACACATTGATGTGATCACTATTTACGTATATAATTCCAATCCCAGTTAATAAAAAATTATTATAACCTATCAAGAAATTATTCAATAATTTTGTCGAGAAAAAAAAAATAAAAAAACAAATGATTTCAAATACTTAGAATCCTTTTTTTTTTTTTCTTTTTACTAATTTTAAATTGATTACGATGAGAGTTATTATTTTCGTTTATTCTGGAATTTGGACAGTGATAATACATATCTATATGTATAAAAAGAAGAATTGTTTCAAATTTCTTTTAACGAAATAATAGTAAGTGTATTAGCTCAGACAAGACAAACAACATATGATTAACGAGGCACATTAACCGAAAGGGACGCAGAAGACTAATGATTATCTTTGTAATGAAAGCAATTATAAACATTTAATTAATTAATTAATGGAAAACATTCTACCATATGGACCTAAACCTCACTTCGGCTTTAAGATTCATTCTAATACCTTCTTTTATACTGTTAATAATTAATATGACATATTCAGATTGATTTGAACTTATTAACCAAATGGAATTGACTAATAAAACTAATTAACACTGACAGGATAATTGCATTGGGTTCAATTAATTTTTTTTTTTTTTTTTTTGAAATCTACTTTATAAATTAATGTAAATTTTATCTATTTGGGCTATATAATAATTTATTTAAGCAATTAAGCAGACTCTTATCCTTGGAATTGTACTAGGCCCAATGATCAGATTTAGATGTACAAAAAATGATAGCATGAAGAAATGAAAGTGAAAGTGAAAATTGCATGAAGAAAAACACATAGCATTCATGTAATAGCTCACACATAAAATGCACTGTCATTTTATATAATTAGCTAGTAATATCACCTTTGTCAACCCTAATTTCTCTAACAAATCCCCAAAACAAACACTATGGCCTCTCTTTATCCTAACTCTCTAATTGCTATTGCTTCGCTTTGTTTCCTACTCTTTATTTATCTCCCAGCCAAATCCTTCTCACAAGACTCACAAATAGCTGACTGCTCTCCACAGTTGATACTACCACTGACCCCTTGTGCACCATTTGTGCAAGGCACAGCCCAATCACCACCACCAACTTGCTGTGAAAACCTCAAGCAACTCTACTTGCAACAGCCTGGCTGTCTTTGCCTCTTGCTCAATGACACTAACTTCACGTCTTTCCCAATTAACAGAACCCTAGCCCTGCAGCTGCCTGTTCTTTGTCACATACAAGTCAACATCTCTGCTTGTTCAGGTATCATATAAGCATATACCAATATATAACAACACTCTAGAATAACAATCTCTCTGAATTTCCTACAAGTTGCAATATCTTGTTAATGATTTTCTTGTTTTTCTTTTTTTTTTTTTTAAATTCGTGCAATTTTCTCTTCAAGTACTTCCTCAAGTTCCTACAAGTTCTCCTACTTCTCAAGTTTCTCCAGGGGCACAGACCAATTCTTCCAGTGAGAGACACATCAATTCCACTGTTGCAGGTATACATGAACTCTTATGTTCCATCTTTATAAAACTGTAGTTAGTTCCTTAACTTTTTGCTATTTCTTTTCTAATGATATTCTGTTTTTATGGAATTTAGCTTCTCCAATGATTCAAGTGGCACCAAGACCCGTTATCATGGGATTAGGGCTGGGTCGGAGCGCTGCAGGTATCAAGTTGAAGGCTGAAGGATTTATGGTGCTTCTAGCGATTTTGGCATCTATTCTTCTTACAAAAACAACTCAATCTGTCTAATTACAAGCTTGTTGCAGCTTTTGAGCATGTTTATCCTATATCAGTATTCTAAAATTTTCTAGTGTTTAGGATTGTTAGTCCGAGTCATTATGAACCGAGTTTAAGGTTCTTTTTATACTGCAAATAATTAACATAAAGATACAGTTTCTTGCAAATAATTAACTTTACCTATACAGTATGTATACCATTAACTTTACTAACACATATATCGAATAACCCTCTGATATGCCAAAGAAAGAAAATCAATTTGCAGTTGAAGATTTCTTTCAAAATGCTAACAATTTGCAAGTGTTACTATAAATGAAACTGAAATGTAGACGATGAAAACTGTCAGCAATCAAATTGCAGACGTTCCAACTTGCTATTATAAACTGAATTCACAGTAATAAATATCTTTTCTGTATGTTTTGACAAGTTACCGCATAGAAGCATTACCTAATCAACCGATTGAGGACAATATCTTTCATAGGATTTTGTTTTTGCCAGGAAATTTGGTTATGGCAAAGGCTTTTGACATCCATTTTAAACCAACTAGTCCAAACTAGGAGCGACCTCAGTTGGATTTGCTTCAAACACATCAGAGTTAGATGCTTCAGGCTCTTCCAAAAGCTCCCGAGATTGGATCGATTCTTTGTATGCTGGAGTCTCCTTAAAGTCTGTTGCCCCTTCATTATATGTAACCGCAGCAATCCCACATGCAATTAACTGTCAAACCATGTGTAGAGAACATTAGGATAGCCTCAATAATCATTGAACAACCACTCTAAAATATTGCTCTTCTTGCATCATTTCGCTGGACTATACTTATTTTCCAATTCATTTTTTCTACATTTTGAAGATACTAATTAATTGCAGTACCATCAATTCTAGCTTTATGATGCTGAAAAGTATATCAAGGTGTCATTTGGACAGTACCCATTTTTGTATTTTTAAACTGCAAAAATTAAAAAAATACAAAAATGACACCAGAAAAACCCTTTAGTAAGGGCTAAACATCAATTTCGAATTTTTTATTTTCCTCTCCAATCAAACATCTAATTGATTGAAATTAAGCTTCTTATCTTAAGTGGTATTGACAGTGAAGATATGAATTCAAATTTGACCTAGTCAATGCATAATTAATAAAAACATTGAAGGAAAAAAAAGAAAAGAAAAAACTTCATAGTATAGTTCATCATGTTTGGCCTTCTTTCATACAACAAGAACAACAACAGTAATAATAACCATAAAGAAGATCAAGTAGAAGATATTACCGCAAAAAGAACACCAAAAGCCCACATATACTGCACAAAGAACCCAAGAGCATCCCATTTCGAACCTTCCCAAAAATCCGGTTCATCTCCAGGAAGCGGAGGCAAGAAATAGCCGTCATCTTCCGCATCAACACTACTTGTACTCACATTTTCAACTTTACTGCCACTAAAATCTTCACTGCTGCCACCGTTCCTTTCAATCTCAGCTGTCCTTTCTTCTTCATCTTCCTTATCTGTAGTTGTAATGGAGCTCCTCCTGTTCTTGCTGTCAAAACGGCCAGTTCGAGAGGAAGATAGCTTCTTTGCTGATACTATATGTGGAGATCTTCTCGCGGAGAGAGGAAATAGGCTTTGCGGACGGTGGATTTGCGAATGGTGTCTGGTTGAATTGGTGAAGACGATCCTGGCTCCACTGCCATTGCCACTAGGTATCGAGAGAGCCATGAGCGAGTGGACGAGAGAAATTCATTTCAGTGGATAAAATGGATATTTATATGTATGTTTTTCATCTTATTTTGGTCTACTTGGGCTTAGGCCCAATACTTTAAATTTCGGCCTTATTTATGATTATTTTCCATATTTATTTTTTCAGTCGAATTTCCTATTATTATTCAACGTATCAAATCAGTGTAACAAATCAAATTAACCAAATCCTAAATTTGATAATTCTATTAGCTATCAATTGTTAATTAAAAAAAACTAATACCCAGCTATTAACTAATAATTTGTAATACGAAAATAGAGGCATGGCATATGAGAAAATCCATAAAGCTGTTTTTGAAACATAAAGCTGTTTTTGGTTACTTATTTTCTCAAAACTATTTTTTTTTTTTCTAAAATTATTTTTGCATTTCTTTTGGTTCATAATGTAAAAATTCTTTTAATTATCAAATTTCTCCATTATTAACTCATTAAAGATTTTAGTAATAATACAAAAAATCCAAAAATTAGAAAGCACAATTATAGAAATCATTATTTGTGATTTTGTAAATTTTTTTTAAAAAAAAAAGAAAAAACAGTTACTAAAAAGCAAAGAAAAAATTAAACAAATTTAGACAAATAAATTTTAAGAAAAAAAAGAAAAACGAAAAATTCAATGGAAGACAAACAGAACCTTCAAAAAATATTCTTAAAAAAGAATCAAAGAGATCTTAATCTAATTTGAATTTAAACAAGCATTGTTCATTTTAAGAGAGAGTGTTAAATTTTCAAATGAAATGGAAATCTGAAAAAATCTACTTTTGTCAAGCATCGGTATTAAAGGGTGGAATATACGAAAAATATCCAATACGAAATTACTTGACATGAAAGAAGTCTGATTGCTTCCTATTGCATTATCAATTTTTTTTTTTTAATTTTTATATAAAAATATTTCATGTTATAAATTATTTGATTCCATCAATTTTATTATAAAAATAATTTAGAATTTAATTACAACAATTATCTTGAAAACTTCACTTTCATTGTTAAAGAATTTCCTGAAGAGAATAGAAATTCAAAACAATTTACAGTTAAATAATAAAAATTTATAGATTTTGAAGAGAAATTTTTTATTTACAAAATTTAATATAAAATGAAAATTCATTTAATGATATACAAAATTTTATATTTGGTGAATTAGAACCGCAGAATACAAATGGTAACATTTTGAATTAATTATAGAACATTAAATACATCATTTAAATTAAAATTAAACTTGTTATGAATTAGGTCATAATTTTTCTGCAATTTTTTGCCGTTTTGAATTATATTTCTTGAAAAGAAAAATTAAAAGAACAAACATATTTCCAGTTTTAATTCCCTTTCCTGTCTTCCAAAATTCCAAATTTACAACCTACTATGGACATCGAATTGCATTGGAAACGTCTCGTTTTCCGTCAAAATATTCTGGATACCACGAAACGTTTCTTCGTCCGTGTCATTTTTCTTTTTTAACCTACAGGGCAGATAGTGACTCGGGCTGCCACTGCACAGCCGATATATCGGCCGGTACATAGTTCTCGTCCGCAAAATCAAACAATCCACCTAAGGAGACAAAATCCCCTCCGTCATTATAACTAGCGTTGTAACTATTACTACCGGAGTCACTCCCGAGTCCAAATCCAAACGACTCGTAACTCGGCATATCAACCTCGAAGCCTATCATATTGCCGAAACCAGTCGCACCAGATATGCTTGTTTCCGGATCCAAATCAACAGCACTGACCTTTTCTTCCTGGACGGAGAACGTAGGCGGCAACCCAAGCTCGTCATCTGAGGCTTCCAGAAGATAACCGAGATCCGGCTGGGATCCACCGCCGCAAGTCGCCACATCGAAACCCTCTGTACCCGGACCGGAAATCGGAACGAGGATTTCTTCTTCAAAGCTTCTAATAACTGAGTCAAGGCCTTGAATCATTGGATCCTCCGACTCATAAGAAATGTTAAGCAAATCGGCCTGGATCCTCTTCGCTTCCGGCGAGTTCACACCCGAGTCATCCGAATCGACCTCGTTCTCACTATTTGTACCCGAGTCAACCTGGTTTGTAACCAGATCAAGCGAGTTACGAGCCGATTCAAGACAGATGAGTTTCAACTTAGACGAGTTAGACTCTGAGTCATCATCCCTAACCCGCTTCCTGTTGCAGGTATCCTTGTTCACAGTAGACTCTTGGTCCATTATGAAACAGTTTTGAGTTTACAAGGAGACAAACAAAATCTAAGCAAAAGATTATGCTTTGAACAGTGAAGAGTAAAGACTTTGTTAGGGCGTGTTTGTTTGACGAGCAAAATCCTGTACTGAGAGAGAGAGAAAGTAAAAAAATAAAAAAGAACCGCGTAGAGAGAGAAAATAAGAAGGGTAGGGCGAGAGGGAAAGAGAAATGAGAAGCATATATATAGAGTGGTGAGAAAAGAAAGGGCTAATAATGCTTTCATTAATAAAAAAAAAAAAAAAAATATTTAGGATAGTGACATGGCAGCGTGCACAGCGGAGTCTTTAAAAGCAACATCACGGGCCTCTCGCTTTTTCGAATTCTTTAATTTTATTATTATTATTATTTTTGGTGTGTGGGATTTTTTTGCTTTTCTGTCAATTAACTAAATTTAATTGACGAATTTGAAGTCCGCCCCGGGCCCACCGAGGTAGGGGGATCGGTGGTGTTTGTGTAATCATGTGGTGTATTCGCTTCGCTGTTTGTTTTAGATTTTTCTTTAATTTGTATTTTTCTTTTTTTGATTCTTTGGATTTTTGACATCTTCTTTATTCAAATTAAAAAAAAAAAAAAAACGTTTTGCTATTTCCTTGTCTCTAGAAGGCAGATGGTTGATATTTGTGTGTTTTTGGTTTCTCTCAAATTCGAAATTCAAATCAAACCCACCATGTGAGGGAGGATAAAGGTGACAACTAACAACCTATGATTAAGATAGGATCTTTATCAGATTTTCAATAATTAAATATTAAACTATGGGCAGAAGAAAAAATTAAATTTAAATTAATCCAGATTTTACTAATAGATAGCTATTAGAATTTAATTTGGCACTTCAATTATTAACTTTACTTAACTTGAATACCAACTATTTATATATATATCTATACCAACTCTTTTATTTTTTATTTTAATTAATTTTTTTATTATATATAAAACTTCAAATTAATGAATCTAAGGAAGTTGCAATGGACCTACAGTTAATAAATATTAATTAAATAATATTTTAGTGATTTTTTTCTTAGATTTTACTTTTTTAAATTGCTCTAGATAATTTTTTCATTAATTTTAAAATCTCTATCCGTATTGGAAAAGATCTTTAATTTAGAATAGAGATAATTTTTAAAATGGAACATGATAAAAATTATGTATCAGATTTGTCTTTGTAGACAGAGTTCGAATTTTTTTTGCCCCCTCTTAGCGGATTGGGTGATTTTAGTTTTCTATATTTATTTTTTTATTGGTGTGAATTTACTAATTTTTTAAAATAATAATAAATAATTAATGTGTCATTGGAAAATTACATACTGAAACAATCTAAAATAGAATTTTTTATTTATATAATAAAATAAATTAAAATGAATCATTTGAAAATTAGACAGCGGATCAATCAAAATGGAAAAACTTTTCATTGAAGCATTTTCCGTTTTGAAAATATCCAAACAGACCAATAAATTGACTATCGTAAGGTTTGCTTGTGCGCATAAAAAAGTATATTAAAATATCATCGTTGACTATAAAAAAAACTTATGGTGTATCCTAATTGCATTTCATTTCATCTACGGAATAACGTATCAGCCTTTCTTTAGCGGGGCCCACTATTACGTCAACGATGTGGCCTGTGGGTTCGATCTGATCTGGTCCCCTCAACCTTCCTCAGCAAGTAGTAATAACTAATAAGAACGCCTTCCAATACTAAAACTGAAAAAAACCGTTCGAGAATTTCAAAAGCAAATCTCTTTAAGACTGGGCTCCACTAAACAACTGCTAAGCTTAGCTTAGCTTTAGCTTTTCCCATCTGAGCCGATTTTTGTAGCGGCGCCGACAATTGAAATCGGCTTAGCGAATTTAATCTTTAAAAAATTGTCACGAAACTTGAGTCACCAGTGTCTGCGGCTTCTATTCATGCACAGCTCCACGTCGACCGTAAATTAGGCCACGTGGGCCTCGATCCACGAAATCCTTACACGTAACTGGTCATGGATGGATTGTGAGTTACGGCCTGTCTCGTGAAACGTACAAAAGAAACCGCCCCATGTTTTTCCGTGACCGGCTTTACCGGTGACCGAATAATAGCGTGGGGTGTGAGATTGATAGAAGAGACTCCACGTGGAAGAGGTGGCGGATGGGATCTCGGTGTTTTCAGTTTGGTGGATGAAATGACACGAATGTCCTTGGTTTGTCGTGGGTTTCACGATTTTTAAACAAGTCATCCATGTGAATGTGATACAGTTGATATTTTTCTGGATTGATAATTCTATCCAAAGTTTTTTTTTTTTTTTTTTTTAAATATAATCCTTTCACGATGATATTAAGATTCACAAATACTCGTATATATTTTTATTATTAATAGCTAATAAATCTTTACAAGGAAGGGATCAAACTCTGAAGCTGAAGGGTAAAAAGATTTTAGATGGAGGCCATGTCCAAGAAATTGTAATCAATCTGAGACATAGACAATGAAATCTAGAAGACGGTTGGCTATTTGTCAAAATTAAAATAAAAAAATTGAGCACATGGTTTGTTGGACTTCTTATCAATAAATTATTTAATCTCCTTTTTCTAATAAGTACTCTAAATATATACTTATTAATTAAGAAGGTATTGTCCTTCAACCATCAACCTTCTCTTATATAGAAAGATTCATAATTTCTCAATGCCGGCCTTTAATTTTAAGTTAGTATACATAATTTATTATTCCTGGACTGAGTCTCAACTTCAAAAATATTTATTATAATCACAAAAACAAAAAATGAGATGGACCAAAATTCTATTCCAAATAAATATAAATTTAATTCTTTCAACTATAAAAATTTTCATAATTTGGTAAGTGCGATGAGTATTACTTCAAATTGCATATTCTATAATATCTTTTTTGTTCAAGAATGAAAGCGGGTGAGGTATCTGCGAATTCTGAATTATCTGTGTTCATATCCATTTAGAATTTTATTATTTATACTCATTTTAAACCTGTTTAAATAATCGTATCACAGTCCTTTTTTTTTTTTTTTTTTTTTTTACTTTTACGGGGCCGAATGTAATTTTTCTATATTTTAAAGTATTAAAAGATAATTTCATAAGAAAACTTTTTTTTATTTTTTTTTTGGGGCCTTGGACTACAATGGAGCTCCACCTTGAATGAACCTATTTAAAATTTTACTATTTACAACTATGGCAAACTCATTTAAACTATTCAATCTATTTAAAACTTTACTATCTATGTCTATCACAAACTCTTCCTTAAACAGCTAGAATATTTTATTATTAAATTATGTAAATTTAAAATATATTTTTATTAATAATGGATAATTCCCATTAGTATCTATGATGGGTAAAAAATATATATCCGTATTTTGTCTAATTCATTATGAGTAGTGATTTTGTTTCTCTAATTAATTTCAAATTTATTTATAATCATCTATCTATTAATTCCTTTCATATTTCATTCAAAAATCTTAATAAATAAATAAAATAATCGCCGTTTTAGATATTTAATTTAATTAGCCGTTAAAAATTGTAAACAAGATATTCATGTAACTTGCCTTCTAAGGAATCATCACATCAAACTTGAAAAGAATGTAGAGGAGGAGGAGGAGGAGGAGGAGGAGGAGGTGGTGGAGGAGGTGGAGGTGGAGGTGGACCATTCTTCTTTTTTCATCCTTTTCCACATTTTGGAAAAACTATCAACAAACCTAACTATTGCCTTAATCATGCATAAAGGGTAAAATCCTCTACCTCTACTCATCTAACACGTGTCTTGATTTTTCACTAGTTACTCCTTTTCTTTTTCCAATTTCAAAGTTAAATAAAGTTGTTCGGAGTTATATCACGAGAAGCTCAACCACTGTTCTTTAATGCGTTGAGGTACAAAACATTTATTATAAACCTAATTGTACTTTTCAAAAATACTTTTTAGGTAGGGTGGTTGAAACCTAACTCTAAGCCATTCCATGCTAAGAAAACAACAACTGCTAGTATTATACACTTAATTGTATGAGGTGCATAAAAGTCATTTCAACGCTTAATTTTATGAGTTCAATTACTTTTTTTTTTTAATGTTGAAAAAGAGGTATTTGAATCAAAATTTATTTTTAAATATAACACTTTTTTTAGAAGAAATCATACTATGAATTTCATTAAGTGTAAATTGTATATAGATATACGACATGTCAATATGTTTCTATTTTTTATATAAAAAAGTTAATAATAAATTATTTATATAAAAAATAAAAAAAAATAACAGTGATTTGAAATATCTGATTGAGTTGACAGAATACATTATTTATAACATAATTAATCATTTGACCCACTTAATAATTATTTATAGTCACTATTTAACTCTATAGTCACAAAATTATAAAAAAAGAAAGAGGTGACCATAAGTGAGAGCTTACCTGTGAACACGTTTTATTTATTTTATATTAATAATTCAAATAATAAAGCTGTCTAAATTTGAACCACAGACATAATTTATAATTAGAAAAATAATTGGATATTACGTGGCTTAATTATACTTTAAGCCTGTGGTACTATTATAGATCAGGTTTAACACAATCTAATATAATTTCATGATTTCGTTTTTTTTTTTTTTAAAAAAAAAGGAAAAAAAAAAAAAAGATAAATCAACTTGAAAGGATAACCGGACAAGACGTTTTCCTACTCAAGATGATCGTTACGTGTATGGCGTACATGTCAGTACGTTGGGGTAGCTCCCATCGTAGAGTTGATGATAGAATTTTGTGTGAACAGAGTTCTGAAGAGATAAAAGATACGCAATAACTAACTGTTTGACCGGTGACAAGTTATTGCTTCTATTGTAATCTAATGGTTCTTATTAATGAATTCAAATCTGGAGGTACAAACAAATTTCTGTGTTGGTACAGAATATTTGTGATTTTGTCCGTTAATTTAATTCAATTTGAAAATTTTTTTAATAACTGACTATTTTACTTTTAGATATTTTTATAATGAATAATATTCTCATTTGGTTAAGTTGCTTTGGAAAGAAATGGCAGATTTCATTTCATTTATTGGCGACATTGACGTGCAAAAGTGGGATTTGAATCCAACAATTATGACCGTTGAGAAAGGTATAAGAAACTTCATGAATATAAATACATTTAATTCAAAAAAGCATAGATACCCAATTGGAATAAAGGAAATTAGCTTTATGCTAAGTACGCACAACCAATAATTCAAATTTCATGTCATGTCTCCAAACAAAACAATACTATATTAATTAATAAGAAGCCATCTCTTTCTAAATTTAAATTATTTTTAATTTAATTGATAATAATTATTTTTCTTATATTGGGGCCCATTATGAGTGTGTTGGTTTCTATGGTATAATTTTCTTCTAAAAAAAATTATTAAATATTTTAGGAATTGAGTTCAAAGTTTGATTCTTGTTGATATTAAAATCACTTAAAATTTTATTGCAATGAAAATAATATATAACCTTTATCTTGGTATCTAATTCGAGCACTAATAAAATATTTAATTCTTTTTATATTTATATGATTATGTCTGTTTAACGGTTCACAAATTTAATTAATCTCGATTTATTTTTAGAGGCAAAAGAATTTATTTAGGAAAATTTACATTGTAAAAGACTGATCAATCCTGCAAGTGCTTTTTACTGCCGAGCTATCCTCTTCAAATTAATAAAAAGCTTAATTAGCTTGTTTAGACTAACCAAAAGTTAGTGTTACATTACCTGTGTCATCAAGTGCCAAAAAGAGATTGGTCAAAATAATTTTCAATAGTGATTTATCTCCATTATTTCATTATTCAATTCTCCCATTTGAGGTGGTATGGTAAACTTCTTAGATTTCAAATTAGGATTGTAAAAGACAACATATATTTATTCTATTTTTTAATGATAAAATGGCCTAAAATCCATTTCATGTCAATAGTGGGCTTTTCGTAGTTTGTATGATGGATCGAATTGAGTCGGGTTTATTGATTTAAAATATTTGATATGTATGTATGGGTCAATAATTTTTTTATCTAATTAAATCCATTAAATGCGTCAAACGTGGATTATAAATGGATTTGATTGGATACGGATTCAACATAAATATCAGGTCATAATAAAAATATTTTTAAATAAAATACAATTCTTTAAGAGGATTACTAAAAAAATTAAATGTACTTAAAAAAACTTAATTATACAATAATTTTCACAAATTATAAATATGTTGCAATGATAATGTTAAAATTAAATTTCTTAACATGATCATTATTATCATCATCATAATCAACAATGAAAAATTAAATTTTCTAATAAAAAAATAATGACTAAAATTTAAAATACTTAGTAACATAATTAAAACAATATGTTTTAAAGTACAACATACTCTAATAGCAAATGTAATATCTACTAAATATGTAAATAATTTAATATTTATATTTAAAATTACAAATCAAATCAATTTAATTAAATAATGATAATTAATTTATAATTTGGATCGGATTTGTAGATTTATCTAGTGAACATATAATTCAATCCAACCCGTGAATTATAAAAATAATCCGTCCAATTCAATCTATTATATCTTTAAACCTGGCAATTTGGATAGGATTGAGTTGAGTTGGATTGGATCGAGTTATAACAGGTTATGTGCAGCCTTAGATTTATGTAAGTATTTTCTTAATAACAATCCAACGTTGATATAAAATCAATAAAGATGTTTATATAACGATTTTTTTTTTACTTGCATGATGTTTTGTAGGCCATATTCATTTTAACATTCCACAATAGATTTAATTAATCTCCATTCGCTTTAGGAGTCAAAAAGAGTTATAGCTCAAGAGAATTTACATTGTAAAGAATCGTACCCATAACCTAAATAATAGTGATCAACTCCGTAAATATTTTTTACCATTAAACTACTCCATTTGAGTTAAATATTTATATTGCAATTCTAGTTGTACAGAGAACACATTTTGTGCCCATTCTAGATTTATAGAAATATTATTTAAATAACAATTCAATACGGATAGTACCGGGTCCAATCCAAATAATTAGAGAGATCAAAAAAATGATTTTATTTAATTATGAGAAATTTTTATTTTTATATTTATACAAAATACTTAGGCTTGTGTCCGTTTAATAATCAATAAATTTAATTAATTTTTTTTAGAGAACAAAAGGACTGATTCGAAAAAATTTACATTACGAAATACTAAACTCATGATCTAAGCCATGAAAATCAACCCTGCAAGCGTTATTTGCAATTAAATAGACCCTCCATTGGGGTTTATATATTGAAAATTGAAAACAAACAAGATTTGTCGAGCCACAGCCCTCTTCAACAAGGCCCCGGTCCAATCCCTGAATACATGGGAACCAATCGAAATATTCATATTTTTTAACTATTTAATAAATATTATTAATTTAATTTTATAAAAAATAAAGTGTGAAATAAAATAATTTTACAAGTCAAAATATTCATTCAACATACATCATGGATTTAGATTTTTATATTAAATTATTTTATCTTTGCTATATAAATTATAAATTAATTTTCCTCATGATCTAATCTAAAACATCAAACCTTAATTTTAATTATTTTAATAAAAAAAATTAAACAAATAGCATTAATTATTATTACCCATCTCATCAATTTTGTACCGAGCAATAAGCCAACACAAAGATCACTATCAATGAGGCATATCATTTGGTTCTAAAATGACAATAAGTCGTACTTACTTTCCTTAACTCAGGTGTTTATGTATTGAAAATGGTGTTTAATTATTTAATTAAACAATATTATAGATTGTCTTGTCAATTGTCACCACATCACTTAAGACATTTTCAATACGCATTATTGACTAAATCGAATCGAATGAGATCCCATGAATTATTGTTGTCTTTTGGCATAAATTAATTCAATTAAAATAGTAATTAATAATTTTGAGGAAAGCTTATGAGCGGTGGTCTCTTTAGGAAGCGGTGTGGTGGATTTTTATTTGTCGGTATGAATGATGCAGATGATACTTAACTTGCCTTTCGACTATTATAAAATTAAAAAAAATAATTAATCAAATATTTGTGGCTCTTCAATGGTTTTGAGGGAGATATTATTTAAAATTGATGGCCATACTATTTTTAAATATATAAAATTTATTTTTTTTTTGGCAATGAGATACTTACTACCATTTAGGGTGCATCTCAAAATGAGTTATTATATTAATTTAATAAGATATATAACTTATTAGATGAAAAAAATAAAACTACTCCCTATGAGTTATTAATTCAAATTTAGTATTCAGAATTCAATTTAAATTATTATTTTTAAAGGCAAAAATATGTTTTGCAAAAGAAATGGTGCATTAGAAAATTAGTACCTACTTATGACTTAACTTGTAAAATCAAACTCATGCTAAATTTTTTTAAAATTTTTACCTCCATTTTAATAAAAATAAGAATGAGGGCTGGATTAAAATTTAAATTTGGGTCCAAAATTAATTAATCTTGGCCCAATGGATGAAGGCCCAAAGTTAAACTCAAATCAAAATTGGAAGTTCTAACCCTGGATTTAGTTATTTAGTCAAACAAATACTGTTAAAGCAATCAAATCTGAAGATTAAATTCTTTGTATTTCTATTTAAATTATTTTTGTGAAAATAGAAATTTAGATATTAGAAAAAAAATAACTGGAAAATGTTAATTAATCAGAAATGTTCTTGTAATTAGAACATGCAAATGGCTGGTGCTTCTTCCTAGACTAATAATTCATAACTTTGCAACAATATAAGTTACAGGTGATACTGTGAAGATTAAACATAAAATCTAGTTCGGTTTCCATCATCTTCGTGGAGTCATAGAGGTGAGAATCGCGATTGAGGTTAAAATCTGGAAATTTGTTTTGCCCTAAAAATAGTTAGTGATTCAAAAATCTGTTCGGTAAAAAATTAGTCGTTTTGATAGTTTAGTTGTTTTAGTGGCGTTTAACTGTTGACAATTTGAATAACATTTCATGGAATGCTAAAAGCTAAATGTTGTATGAGTTAACTTTTCACAAAAAGTTACCTTAACTTTTAAAAGCTACTGAATAATTTTTTAAGCAGTGTTCAGTTTTTGACTAATTAAAACTCTAAAAAGTACACAAAAAATTGTTACCGAAGACAGCCTCAATCCTATTTATTGATAAGGATTGAGGTTTAATGATTGGAGCATTTTGGACCTCAATTTGGTGATCGCAAGATTAAGTGGTTCAGTTCATATTTTGAAGAGAGTGTTTAACATAATCGCTTTCTAACTTTTAGTGTCTGTTTGATAAAATTAGTTGTTTTGATAGCTATTAGTTGTTTTAGTGGCGTTTAGCTGTTTAAGTATCGTTTTATGAAACGCTAAAAGTTAAACATTACATGAGTTAACTTTTCACGAAAAGTTACTATAACCTTTAAAAGCTAGTTCAAATATTATGCTACCGAACAACTTTTTAGACAGCATTCAGCATCTTGACTAGTCAAAACTCTAAAACTAATAAAAAAACTGTTGCCGAACATAATCTTAAACTAGAAGTATGAGAATAGCCCAATAGTAACAAAATATTTAAATAAATCAATAATCCAATCCCAATCATCTACAGGTAATTTTTAGATAAATTTCCTCTAAAGTCAATACCTAAATAGTATTTGAATAAGAATTAGAATCCCTTTTGATGACACATCTCACATCACTAATCAATATCATCACCTATAAGCAGTTCTTAGATACCTAATTAATGAAAACTACAACCTTATAATAATCTATCATACTCTACATAGGCATTTATATTAGAACCGTTGGAATTTATTAGGAAAGTACCATAACCTAACTTCAGAATTAAGCATTAATTCATAAATTTATTCTTCTGACTTATCACTTTAGCCACATAGCATTTCTAACCATCCTACCATAAATTTTGATATACTGGAATAAAATTACCAATGAGAAAATCAATTAAAATTGAATAACCAACATAGGAACGGAGCAAGAATAAGTATTTGATTTGATAATTTAGAGCGAAAAAAAAAATATTCGGTTTTCTGAAAAAAGAAAATTAAGGCTTATTCTTTATCTATTTTAATATCTTTCACAGAAATTTTTATTTATTAATAACTATTTTCTTTTTATTTCTATATATATTTTTTTTAATTGTTGTTTGATTGGTCTTGCTGTATTTTGCAAAAGATATGAGGAATGAAATATTTCAAATTCGAATTCCATTAATCACAAAGGTTACCATCCATTTTGTGAAAGCTATTGAAAAGAGAAAATTACCCCTCATTGGACATTCCATATTATAACTACAAGAACAAGAATAGGTCACCCATGGAATTAAAGATGTCACTCATCTAAATTAATAAAGCTAAGTGGCAATTTATACCTTTGCCAAAGCATGTTTTAGGTGTTGGTTTTTGAGAATAGTGGTCTATGTAGTATAATATTATAAGATATGCCTGTCCTTTCACTTTTTACGTTGGTGCTCTCTGTTCCAATACTAGTGGGTGGGAAGAATAAAATTCTCTCCTGTTCTCTTTATCCATCATAATCAATTAAAATGAGAAGAAATTGTTTGAATTGGACGGTATTTTGAATTCAGGATCGTGACTATTATGTCATGTGGTAAACACCCTAATATTCGATTGTAAGCCTAATGACATTATCTTATACTTTGGTTGGAGGAATGGATTAGGTTTGGAGTAAAGAAAGGAAAGGAGAGCAGAAAGGAAGTATTTTTCTCTCCAAGGAAGAGAAAAGAAAATGCCAAATGTATATTTTGGATTTTGTACTCTTTTAAAAGAATCTTGTAGCCCCTTATACTCTGCAGATATCTTATAAAGTACATTTGTTTATTTTTTTCGTATTTAATCGACGTTTCACCATATTGAGAGTGGTGCGTAAATATCTACGCGAGTGTGAAAATGATAAAAGTTTGTTTAATAATCATGTCATCATCTTCTCCCATTTCTTCTCAGTAACCAACCATATTGCCAAAAGAGATGGTGGAACAAAAGAATCCTAAAAGTCCCAGCTTGACGACTAAGACGGTGAAGGCGGTGGTGGAGGGATAGTGGAGAAGTTGTTATCAATTTCCATATGTCATTTCTAGGACTCATTGATGGAGGTGGAAGTATAGGTGTGGGAGATAAAAATGGTGGTGATAGTAAAACATGTGTACTTTTTTCTTACTTTATACCTTGAAATCATCTATTTCTCTTTCTAATATTGAATAACAACAATATATTTTCTTAATTTTCTAGTTTAGCTTTTTTTTTCTAGCAAATCAAGTTTTGCTCTTCTTTGATTTTGTACTCTAGAGGTGATTCAAGTAAATTAAAATGCTTTTAAAACATAAAAAGAAGATTTATTATTCTTTCTCCCAATTAAATAGATTTTAAAAGGTAAAAGAGAAGACCAAAGAGGAGGAAGGAGGAGATGGCAGCCTCTGCTTTTGCAGCGGCGGCGGTGCATTTGCACATGTGTATTAGACCATAAGCCACATAATTTGCTTTCCAAAATTTCCTTTTGACCCAAACTACTTACATTAGATACGAACGACACTGCCAGATTCAAAGTTAAGTAGCACATTTTTGTACATACTATTTTATTTTTGAAAAGTAAAACAAACATCTGCTTAGAAAACAAAGAAAGAACAAAGAATATTTTAAAAAAACAAAACTAATACACAGACTTGGTAGACACTATCAATTTTCTTTTTTTCTTGGTCAACACAGACTAGCTCTAACCAAAGTCTTCTCCTCTTCATCTTATAATGTACTCTTTGACATAATAATTTTTTTTTTTTTTGTTTTTAAAGCGAGTATTATAGCAAGAGGTTGTTATTATAGAAAGTTAACCTGAGGCTTGAATCCCTTTCAGAAATTTCTCTACAATGATATTGAAATTGTCCTTTTTTTTCCCCAACGCATGCAAAATCTGCCTCTAACACCTAATACATTTCCATATATAACCGAAAAAAAAAAAAAGTCAAAAACAAGAAAAGTAACTAATGAAAAACAACAAAAAAATAAAAAATACATCCCTAATATTAAATATAAATGGAAAAATTTTATCTAGTCAATGGCCTTACTCATGGGTCAAACCAATCAGAAGAAAATTTTTTATTGAAACGAAAATATTTCTAACCATACAGTGAAAAAAAAAATCGAAACATTTTCTAAAAATTTATTTTTATTGTTATTGATTTAGTCCATAACCAGTAGGCATGGATCAAATTTAGGCAAATAATTTCAAATATAAACAACGATAGAAACTTAACTAAAAATTATTATTGCAAATTATCAACTCTTTAATGTTTGCAAGACCATTTACAAAGACATGTTGATTAGTGATTAGTATTATTAAATAATAAAACAAAAATGCTCCACTTCAAAATTTAATTTTAAATAATTAAATTACAACTCCACACTTTTAATCAGTATTAAAAAAAAAATCAATATATATGAAATAGAAACCTAAACATATATAATAAATAAATTACATGTAAAACATGGATTTCGTTGTTGTTAATTCTCTATTAAGAGAAATTCACTGCGTAATGCGATATTCTAAGCAAAAATTATTATATTAATATATTAGCCGAATCGTTAACTAAACAGACAAATTAAAGTAAGAAGAAAAAAAAAAAAAAACCAAAAAAGGAATTGAAGGAAAAGAAACACCTGCGCTCATGTCAAACCTGTGGCACCGGCGGAACTCACGAGCTGCTTCTCTACCACCGCATGCGATGGAAGCTTCCTAGATCTCAACCATGGTTAATCATGCGATCCATTTATATATATCTAATTACTTTCCACCGCCGGCAAGGCGTTCAAATCCAAAACCGCCGTCTCCTCCTCCTCCACAATCGGATTTATCTTTTCCGGCGATCCTTTCTTGTTTTTAATCTGATTATCATCGTCCTCATCCTCTTTGGAACCATCAACCACCGCAACCACTTCAGCTTCGACGGCAGCACGCCAGCCTTCTCGTTTTCCTTTCTCGAAGTACTTAACAGCTACCCGCATGCTCCTTAGAATCGCGAAGAATTCCTCAACTTCCTCCTCCGTCGCGTCCTCCTTATTATCCACTTTTCTAACCTTTTTACTCTTAGCTTCATCAGATTCTTTGTCTACCCTCCTCCTTTTCTCTTTCCCTTTACTATCCATCTCAGACACCGGCGAGAGCACAACCAAGATCTCCTGCACCGCTTCTAAACTGTGCTTTCAACAATCAAACATATGGAAAATTAAATGAAACGAAAAGTTATAATTAAATAATTAGAAGAAAGACTGAGTTAGTCAATGTTTAATTATTCTTTCTTTTATTTTTTAAAGATTTAATTTATAACATTGATTTGAATTATAGAGAGTGAATGTTTTTTGTATGGGCTGGTAGTGGCATCGTCATCGTTATGGGGCGGTTGGGAAGGGGCATTGGTCGATTTCCAGCCGTTGGATAGACACTCGTTTATGACGTCATTTAGAGCAGGTGAGCTTGCGTCACCTGCATGGCGATATGCGAAAGGAAATTATGCGATGCCTTCGGACTGACGAAAATGTTTATGTGACACGCACATCATATGGCGCGTAGCGTCTGTCGGAAGATAAGGTGGACGTGGACCATTGAGCCGATATGTTTTTTTTTTTTGTTCCTCGGATTCTCTCACCGGTGATGGGGATGGCAATGGTACCGACACATCTAAAAATACAATGGGTACTTGGAAGATATAAGATTTACAGACGCGATTGAGTTACATGTTGATCAGATAAATTTCTCAAACTTGTAAATATTATCAAATATATGTCTATAATTATAAATTATGTGGGTTAATTTATTTTAATTTGTAATTTTGAATATAATACTCACTCCATCTCATAATACTTATGTGGTTAATCTTTACATAAAATTTAAAAAATACATTAATCATAATGTCACAATATATAAAACATATACACTTTTCTAAAATTATTTTTTTTAAAACAAAGAAAAATTATTTTTATAATTTAAATCATTTACAAAGAGGGGCGTAAAAAAAAATATTTCTTAAGTCAAGTGGACAAATATTGACATTATCCGAAAATAAAAATATGGACAAATATTATAAAACATAAGGAGTATTACATTATCAGTATATACTAGTCAACTTCTAAAGTTTAATTCAATAAATTATTATCTTTGTCCTATAATATTTATAATATTTAAAATTTCACATTTTTTTAAAAAATATTAAAAATTTTAAATTATAATAAATTATTGAATAAATTAATTTAGATTATCCTTAATTTAATATTAATTTTCTAAGAAAACTATTAAATTAAAGTAATAATTACTGGTTATATATAAATGGTAACTATGAAAAAAAATATTTAATGCTTTTTAAAACCACAAATGTCATAAGCATTTTGAAATAAATTGTTTTGTCGAATGTAATAAGTGCTATAGAATAAAAATAGTATTTTTTTATTGTTAAATTATAGACTAAATAACTCTCTAGAGAATTAGGTGATTCATCTTCTCATTAATATTACCAAAAAAATTGTTTGGTAAAGTTCAAAAAAATTATTATTGTTTACTAAAATTTATAATTCTAGGGGTAGTATACGTCATTTGTAAAGTTCGAGATGCTACAAATATATATTTTTTTAACATGAATATATTTATGCATTTAGCCTTCTTCAATCAGACTGTATTTCTGGTACAATATACTTTTATTAAAATAAAACTTGATTTTTAAATTGCTTTTGATAAATTATAACATAAAATAATTTATATTTATTTACAATACTTGTGTATATCCTAGTGTTCAGTTTGATTTTTGATTGTTCACGTTTCTCTATTTTAATTTTTTATTATTTTTATTATTTTATTAAAGGTAAAATTGTAAATCTCTAGTAAGAAAATTTTCTTTTCTTATTTTATTTTTCTTCTAATCCAAACATAGGGTGGAAATAAGAAAAGAAAATAAACAATATAATCCTTCCTTATTTTTCTCTCATATTTTCTCTCCTCTCTGTCCTTATTCACTTTATAAACATTATCATCGTTCCCCGCAACTTCCTTGACCAAATCCCACAATGCTTATGCTGATGTGATCCAACACTAACATTATGTTTAGGAATGAGAGGGGAAAAAAAAAAAAAAAGGAGGAATGAAAATAGAAAAAGATTCTACAATTTATTTTCCCTCCTCGTTTTCCTCCGCATGTTTAGATTGGAAGGAAAATAGGAGAAGGAAAGAAAATTATACTATTATTAATTTACAATTTTATCCTTATTAATTATTAAATAATATATTAATTAAAAAATTAATATGGAGAAATGAAAATTGTGTTATTGCAAATTTTTATGTTTACCTTAGTATGAGTATTGAGTATTTTATAATGATTAATTACTTAATTAAAAATTTTGAAATGTATGTTTTGCGGTTTATTTATCAAGTTTGATATATCCAATTTTTTTATTTTGTATACAAATTATAATCATGTTTAAAATAATATAAAAATTCTAATTTAATTTAAAATTTGGAAGTGGGTTGGAGATTAATGATGAAATTGTAAGAGAAGGACCAAAGTTTCCTCGGTAAAAATATGGGCAATTTAGTAATTGTGTGTCAAATAGTATCTTTTTTCAAAATCACTCCTTCCCAAAGAGTACAGAGGCTAAAACTAAAACTATCAATACTTCAAAGGACCTATGATTGCTACTGTGACAAAGACGAGATATTTTCTAATTTTTGTATCTATCACATTGCATGAATTCTTTGTTTTACTCTGAGTTGTACGTGAGAGAAATCTAAAGTTTTGACGAAGAATAAAGAATTGAAGAAAACTAATTTGTAAAGATGAGATTGAGATGGAGATGGAGAAAGAAAACAAGGAGAGGGCATTTTGTCTCTGAAAATATTACGGGGATACGTTAGAAGTTACAAGATATACATACCTTGCGTTTTGTGGCTGGTCAGCATTTCTCAGCAAAGCACTAAGAATGGGAACACATCAACTACTATGGGATTGGGACCACGCAAACCAAGCCATCAAAGCTAGTTGGTGAGACATTGGGAATCTCAACCAGCGCAACGGGCTGGATTTGCCATTCCCGCTTTTATATCGTTTGTTACCAGAGAGATCGACTCCTAGTTAGGTTTTTTTTTTTTACCAGAACAGTTAGGTAGGGTATTTATTAAAATTTGAAAAAATTCTTAAAATAATAAAATAGAAATAGAAATCCTCTTATGGGGTCCAATGAGGTGTGCGAAGAATTAGACTTAGTCCAGTCCCTAAGAAAATAATTGAATTGAAAATATTAGTTTTATTTATTTATTAATTGAAAACAATTAATCAATAAAGCTGCTGTTGGAAAGCAAAGCAGAATTTGTAACAGGTTGTTGGAAAGCAATAATGTTTCCAAGCATATAATAATTTACATCATACTATGAAATTACATTGGGCTCGTACAACTCATCTCAACCACGTCTCTTTGTCTCTCCAGTTTTTAGATTGTTGGTACTTTTGAAAGGATTTCTCTCCTTTTGAATGTTGAATGCATTATTAGATCCATGCCAAGTCCAGGTATTGAGCAAATTCATTTCAAGACATGAAACCAAAAGCTTATATGAAGGACAAAACCTTCAACTTTGTTTTTGTCTCAGCTTTCATATAAATATATATTTTAAATTTTAAATAAAACCAATGAAAAAAAAAAAATTCAAAATTTAACCTTCTCATTTCCTTTATATTAATGAAAAATAATATTATATTATTATTATTAGCAATGAATTTAATAAAAAAATATAACAATGATAACAATTATGATGAAAATTACGATGCCAATAAAAGTTGTTAAAGTGAGGATAAAAATTAATAAATTTGGAATGTGTATTAAATAGCGAGAGTAAAAATTAAGAAAAAAATACAATCACAAAGGATTCATCGGCTATGAAAAAAATGAATTTAGCATCTTAAAAAATATTACCAAAATAACAAATTAAAAAAAAAAAGAAAGAAATTCAGTGGGCACTGGTCCCATAGTGGCTCGGTCCATCGCACGTCTAACTTTAATGATGTATTTTTTGACCTGCAACCTGAGCCTGAAGTGGGTCCAAAGGATTCGATTCCATTGTATGATTAAGATGAATGGTAGTTACTGTGTTTGGTTGTATCGAAGCAGTCGGACAGGAACCGCGCAATAATTATTTCTTAGCAGCACAGCGGACATTGTTTTGAACCGTTGATCAAGCAGTGGATGGTGGGGATCATATAGAGTCGGTGAGTGTACCTTAATTCATGAGAAAGTGACAGGTGGACCACCGAGATGACAAGTGGTTTTTACGAAATTTAAAATTGGAAGGATCAATTTGACGCTTCAACTCGGACTGTACATAAAAAAACTCATATTTCAACTTTTTTTGCAATTTAGTTACAAACTTGTCCCAATATTAACAATTAACCCAAAGTCAAAGAGCGTGTAGTTTAAAACATATGAAAGTGCGTGAGATGAATATTTGAGCTGGACCTTCCTTTTTTTTTCTTTTTTTTTTTTCCTTGTTTATTTTAACTCTTCTTCCACCCCACCAAAAACCAAACCACCCCATCTGCACTAATTAGTAAGTCTACAACTCAATTACTGCCTCATCTTCTTCAACCACCCAAAACTTCAACTTCGGCATTAAGAAAGCAGTTGCGGTTCAATGGTGAGAGTGGTAAGAAACTGTGAATTTGATTTAAAAGAAAAGGAGTGGCGATGAAGGTAAAGAACATGAAACAGAATCGTAATAAAAATAAGGTATGATGCTAAACATGGAAATACACCAAATAGGAAAAAAAGAAGAGAAGTGAGAGAGTTCTTGTAATTATTGTTGTTGATGATGTAAAGAATTTAGTACAGTTTCTTCAACATTTTTTGGCAGAGAAGAGAAGAGAAGTTAACAAAGAGATAAAAACAAAGCGAAAAACTGGGATGAAGTAGTGTAGAAAATGGGTTTTCGATTGCTCGCACAACTACAGAATTGATTTGTACTCTCCGCAACTTAGATTTTGGGGTGGTTTATTTTCTGAATCTTGGATCAGTTTACAATGTATTTAGGCTCAAGGAAAAAATTAGCTAAATCAAATAACGAAAGTGCATTTTCTTATAGGATTTACCAGATATAGAGAGAATTCAAATGTGACTAAAGAACGGACTTCGACAATTACGGAGAGTGAAAGGAAATGAAGCTATTGATCTATTTAATAATATAAATATATGCCAGAAAATGGCTTCGTCAACCATGGCAACAGTGGAAAAAGCATTCTTTCATGGGTTTATCAGTGAAACTTTCTTTCACTTTTAAATGTTAGCTTGGTATTTTAAAAGTTAAATTTATTTATTTTTCCTCATATGTTGACTGCTGTAGTTAGTGGTATCAACCGCAAACCCTTTGAATTTCACAAGATAGTAATTGATTTATCATTTTTGGAGCTAATGTATCATATTATTTCAAATTTTCTAATTTTACTCTTATTTAAAATTTTTATCAATTTTGATATTTTATATAGTAATACTGCCTCAATTAAAGATGAATACTTCAAATTAAAAAAAAAAAAAAATACCTTTTTTAATATATATATATATTGTTTTAGTTATCCAGTGTTTGAAACCACTGCACAAATTAATTTAAGTTTAGGCTGAGTAGAACTATAAAGAAAGAACAAAGTGCTCATTCAAGTTTTAAAGGAACTTTATGCTCAGATTTTGAACAGGAGAAATAATTCATGCTGTCCTATTTTATCCCTTAGGATTTTAAATATAATATCTTATTATTGAATAAATAAAAAATTAGTATGAAAAATAAAATTTTAGACATATTTTGAATATCAAATTGTATTTTAAGTATAGTTGGCATATTTATTAATTTAAAAATATGATATTTGAAACTTTGAATATTCTTACTTTAACCCATCAAACATTTCAATTTATAAAATTATATTTATTAAACACTTTAACTTTTAAATTATTCTATTGAATAATTTAATTTATAAAATTAGATAATTAAGCATTTATTAAGAAGTTGAAATTTATAAAAGTTATTATTTCAAAAATCATATTAACAATATATCAACTCGATATTTGATATTTTATAGATAACAACCAAAAATTCTAAAATTATTAATATTAGTATCGAAAAATGTATAATATTATCAAAATTTATAAACTCAAATGCATCATAGATCATCTATAAAATTTAGGATGCCACAAAATTAAAATTACAAACTTTAAGAATGAATTTATATATTCAGCTAAAAATATTTATATAATACAATATATTTTGATATTCTTAGAATTATATTACCATTTTTATATTGTAATTATTAAGAAAATAAATAATTAAATATTAATTATATTAACTATTGACACACCATATTGATAGTTCAAGATGTTGGGGCTGTAGTTTTCTTTAGATTATATATTAGCTAGTTCTTGTTCTTTTTTTATTTTATTTTAAAAAATTAGTTTTTTAAGAAAAAAATATATTATTTGTTATCCGTTCCTCTCTTTTATAATTTTTTTTATTCTATAGTATGCTATTTCTTTTTTAATTCTTATTTCGTTTTCTCTTATTTTTTTTTTAAATATGCCTCATTTAGCAAGCTATTAATTATATAATTATGAGTTAGCAAACTTATAATCTCAACCAATTTAAATAACGTATTTAGTATTTTTTTAAGAAAAATAACGTATTTAGTATTTCAATCCATTTAAAAGTATCTCCCGTCACATAAATTATTATTATAAAAATTATTCTAATTATATATCAAATTAATATTTTATATATAAATATGAAAAAGTATGGAATGTTACTAAATTTCATAATTGTAAAGATACAATAGGTATATTTTAAAGTGTAGAGGGTAAATTTATGCATTTAACCAATTGAGTAAATACAATTATAATTTATAATTTTTCAACTAATAAAAATATAAATTGTATTTTTTTATATAATGGGTTGTGATATTTAATGATGTAAATAAGTTAATAGTTTGAATTAAGATTAAAGTGAAATTTAATTTTGCGGAACGAAAAGAAAATTTAAATTTTGGATCGGCCGAATTAAATTTGTTTTCAAGCATGCTTTATAATAAGGATTTGCTTTATTTTTCTAGCTTAGGCAGTAATGGCCCAATAGGCTTTATAGTTAAGTGGGCCTAAGGTTAGACTGACAATCAAATTGGGCCTACTGTCCACATTTTCTTTACCCTGTTGTTGTAAGTGATGAAAATTTTAAAATCAAATTAGAACAAAAATAAATGTAATGATGTTTAACTATAATTACAGATCAGAAACAATTAACTTATTGAAAAATCAAAATTATGAAATTCTTATTTGAAGAAAAGAGAGGAAATGAAAAAAAAAAAAATTGAATAACTGAATATAAAATAGTGAATAATTTATTATAATTTTAATATGGATGATTTAATTTTAATTAATAAAATATCCCCATTAATGCCTTTAATAAAAAATAAAAAGATGAAAATATTAATTGAGCAGCACGTGTAGGTATA
This sequence comes from Jatropha podagrica, assembly GCA_947857235.1. Taxonomy (NCBI): domain Eukaryota; kingdom Viridiplantae; phylum Streptophyta; class Magnoliopsida; order Malpighiales; family Euphorbiaceae; genus Jatropha; species Jatropha podagrica. The sequence goes on along the minus strand of CANUEP010143931.1, from coordinate 86,504 downwards.
TTTTAGGTAGAGGATAGAAGGAGTTGACTCCCTATGAAGCATATTAGTCAACGTTTTACTGTCTGTAAATTTGGCTTGCCCTCAATGGCTGCATTGAACATTTAGCAATCTTTTTCTATATACGGAAAGATTTTGTACACTTGGATATATTCTAAGTATTTTGGTTGGGATATGATTCATATAAACAATTATTATAATACTCAAATGTTTTCTTTTGTATTTTTATTAACTTATTTGGAGAACAACGAAACTTGTCATTTTCATGCCAACCCAAACCTATTTAAATATTATTCATGATAAATTAACTAAATATCAAATTTATATTAGTATAAATGCAATAATAATATGTAATAATGAGTTAAAATTTATAAAATACATATCAAGTTAAATTGTTATATAAATTTTAAATTTTTTTTATTTTATTATATTTAATACTCTTAATAAATAGAAAGTAACTACTCTTATACTATATTAGTAAGTTGTCATGATTGAATTACTTATTTGGTTTTTTTTTAGCTCAAATTTATATGGAAGAATTTCGTTTAACTATAATTAATGAATATAGTAATTTTATTTTTTTATTTACTGTTAATTGATTGCTTTCTGGTTCGATCCCTTCTATCCAGTCCTATTTTTTTGTAATATTTTGATATATGACTAAAAATTATGTAATTCTCACCACTTAATTTGATTTCAATAATAATATTAATCAATAGGAAAGAAAAGTTTATATTCATATTAGTGAAATTGTGACACCCTAGGCATATTTCACATCGGCTAAGTATTATCTTTGACTAATAGGATGTGTTTTGGGCTATGAGGTGGTTCTAGCATAAGAGCAAATCCGTGCAAACTAGACAAAACGGATAATATCTTGTTAAACCTGAGATGTACACACTTGATATTAGAACTAAGCCTTGTTTTTGTGACTGGTGGTGGGGCATTGTGGTGGAGGAATCTTTAGCAAGGACCCTAAGTCCTTAAGGCCCTAAGGGGGCTTAATGTCACACCCTACACAAATTCCACATTGTGAAAACCTTAGACTAGCAAGATGCATTTTGGGTATGAGATGGTTCTACCCACGAACAAATTCGATGGACTATCTCCTAGGTCTATGATGTTATACAAATTAATATTATTGAATTAGGCATGATTGTTGGATCACTTTGGAGATAGAAGTAAAATGAAAAATAATAATCAACATTAATCAAGTTTGAATCAATTTTGATCTTAAATATAATTTTCAATTAGAATTCATCAATTTTCGATCATTTAAATAAACAATAAAGAAAAAGAAATAGCTTAAAATTGACTTAATTATGTCAAAATTGAAACCGAACAATAAATAGACAAACAAAAAAAGAGCTCAGAATCAACCTAACAATTCCAAAATTGGACCGAACAAAAAAAAAAAAAGAAGCTTAGAATTGACCTAATGATACCAAAATTGGAACATAATAAATTTCAATATCTTTAGAAGGATAGGAATCAGTAGTTCCATCTCAGATTCACGGGACTGGCCACACCTAAGGATGGAAGGGGGCGAATTTTTACAGGTATTCAAATTAAAAAAAAATCCATTTACAGTAGGTTTGCGTCTTAATTAAATGTGATTAGAACAAATATGGATCTTATATTTTCTATTTACGGTGGATTTAAATTGGATGTAATTTAAAGTTGCGAGTACTTGCTAATCGCCAAAACCTACTATGTTTTATTTCAATATTTTTAAGAGGATAAGAAATCTCAAATTTATAGGACTAGCCACACCTAAGGATGGAAGTGAGCGAATTTTTGCAGGCATTCAAATTCCAAAAGATCTATTTACAATAGGTTTGCATATTAATTAAATGTGATTAGAACAAATATAGATATTATATTTTCTATTTACAGTGGATTTGAATTGGATGTGATTTAAAGTTGCGGGTACTTGCTACTTGCCAAAACCTACTATGTTCGATTCCAATATCTTTAGGAGGATAAAAACCGGCGATTTCATCTCAAATCTTTAAGATTGGCCACACCTAAGGATGGAAGGGACGCAAGTATTCAAATTCGAATGCAGTAAATTTGTATTTTAATTAAGTGCGATTAGAATAAATATGGATATAGGTAACAACCACCGGCCGAAACCTACTGTATAAGTTAAAAAGTATATATAATGAATTGTTTTTTAGGTTGTCTTATTGATAAATTTTGAAAATTTAATTGAAGATTAAATCAAGAGAACAATTGAAAGACTGCAGTGTTATTTTTTTTTTTTTACGAATTTTCATTTTATATATCAATGATATTATAATATATTTTAAATTTATCAATGGATCTTATTAAAAAAAAAATATTTAATTCAAACGTAGATGTTACAATGACTTATTTTTTTTTATTTTAATTTATTTATAACTAGGTAGTTTCGGCCCTTTGTACAATTGTTTAGTATTTGTTTTTTTTTTATTTAAGTTATAAAATATATATGAGTAAATTGCAAAAAAAAAAAAAAAATAAATAAAGTGTGTACAAAACATAAATAATATGATTTAAATGTACAATGTAGAGTCAAAAAATTTATTCTAAATTATGAGTGAGCTATTCATATAATAAATTTGAAAGGAAAAATAATGTTACTATAATTTTTATATGTATTTGATTGAAATAGTGAAAACATATCGGTCTATGCACCTAAAAGCATATATTGCGTCTATTCATCAATATTAGATGTTAGCTCTTTGGTGGTAGTTGATTATATAGCGGTTTAAATTAGACATATTCGGTAAAAAAATCATTTAACTTAAATGACAAAAAAGGACGTTAGTTGTTTAATTAGCTGAATGTTAAGAAAAAAATAATGAGTATGATTTTCAAAAGAAAAAAAAAATCAATTAAAAGCTAATGCTAAATATTAAAGTATTTAACGTTTTATAAAAAATTATATCAATCTCTAAAAAATTAATGTAAAAGCTATATTATCGAACGTTATAATTAACAGATATAATTTTGACCAAAACACTTAAAGTTAGCTCAAAGACTATCGTCAAACAGAACTTTGTGTTTAGAAGATTAAAAGCTATAAAACTCATAAAAAGCCATGTTTTTAAAAACAATAAAAGCCATGAAACTCATAAATAATTAGAAAAAGAAAATGCCAAGAGCTATTGTGTTTAAATGTCACAAAAAACGGAGGGAAATTTTACGTGTATTCACTCTAATTGGTTATGTCAATTTATTTATTATTTATGTAAATATTTATTTTTTATACAAAGGGTAAAATCTATCCAGAGAGTAACGGAACAAATTGGACTGCATTTGGAAGGTGAGGTGGTCCCGCTCGGCGCAGACGGGCTTCGAAAGGCCCCACTCGAAGAGTTCCTATTTGAGTTCGGTTTCCACACTCTCTTCTTTGTCTCTCTCTCTCTCCCTCGAGAAACGGAGTAGAACAGAGCATTTCTCCGCTCTGTACCATCCCGAGAAAGAAGAGACAGGGAGACAGAGTTATACTTGGCAATTTCGGTAGGAAATTTTTATTTTCATTTGAATTTCCCTCTCCTTTTTTTCTTCATTTTTTTTTATGTTCTGTTTCTTGATTATAGGGATATGTTGTTTATTTTCTTCAGGAGAAGAATCTTCTAATTAAATATTTATTTATTTCGTAGTAATTTTTTTATGCTTCTATTTCTATTTTTGGGATTTATGTTTTAATTTTGTGGTTTGCTGTTTGTTTCAGATTCTCTGAGAAAAACAGAGGAGAGAGAGGGAGAGAGAAACAGAGGATTTATGTCGTCTGGGTTTGATCCGTTGACTAGAGCTCTAAGGAAGCTCTGGGTCTCTGTTCACTCTCTCTGCACCATTTTATGCCTCGTTTTAATCTTTTGCAAGCAATCTTGTTCAATTCAAAATAGCAAGAAACGGACTCTCTTGATCATTCTTATACGATTAAGATCAAAACGGTATGTGGGTTTTATTTTTCCCCTGTTTAGTTTTCATCCGCAACCAACATTTGTAAATATCGGTTTTTATGGGAAACATTAAATATAGATTTGGGTTTTTATTTGAAGTCCTAATTTTGACGTATTTTTATGTTTTTGTGTAGGAATTGTTCTTGGATTGAAGATTGTGCGAAAAAAAATTTACTATTTTCAATTTTGGGTTTTAGAGGTTTAAGGGTTTTGGATTTTTCTTGAAACCGAAGCGTATCAAAGATTTGCTTTCTTTTTTTTTTTTTTTTTTTTAAAAAAATTTCGCCAATTATTATTTATTTCCTTTTTTGAGATTAGAGTAAGAAATCTCTCTATAAATTTCAATTTCATAAAATGCCAGGCCTTAGAAGGCCAATTTTGGATCAAAGTTTGAGTTTTGACAAAGAGAAGAAGAAAAAACCGAAGGAAATGATTGCCACAAGAAAAGTTCGCATAATTTGCCATGATCCTGATGCCACAGACTCTTCAAGCGATGAAGATGAAGCACACATTACTCCAATCGGTGCTAAGCGTTTTGTAAAAGAAATCAATCTCTTAATGTTGCCAAATGAATCAAGAAGCGAGAATTCTCCAAGAGAAACTAGTAATGGAGACAAATTTAAAACTAAGACTAGAATACCATCATGTAGTTACAGAGGGGTTCGAAGAAGGCCATGGGGGAAATATTCTGCGGAGATTCGAGATCCATTTCGCAAGGTTCGAGTATGGCTTGGTACTTACACGACTGCAGAAGAGGCTGCAGCTGCTTATAGAAAAAAAAAAGAGGAGTTTGACATTATAACGGCAAAGAACAACAAGCTAAAGAATTTGTCAATTCCTTCGAAAATCGATGCAGTCGAAGAATCAAGTGATTTATTTTCTCATCCATCACCATCTTCTGTGCTTGATGTCTCCACTACAATTACCTCACTTGTTCATAGACTCGAAAGTTCAAGCAATGTGGAAAAAGAGAATGTGAAAGAATGCCATATAGAAAAGGTATGGGAGGATAACTTTCAAGAATTACAGATATCAGATTTATGGGAAGAGCCTGTGCTTTCCCCTTCTGCTAGTCAAGAACTGCTTGGTACTGATTACTGTTCGCAATTTGAGAATGATTGTGGTAACTTTTTTGATACACAAGATTTTTCTGTGGCAGAAAGTGGAGAGATGGTAGATTTTGTTATAGATGAGGTAATGGATCTTCCTAATATTGAACTTGAGACTCTTGCTTTTGTCGAGGAAACTTTAAATTTTACATGCCTATGATAATTTTTGCAGTTAGGAATTAAAGGATTATAGAATTTTGGTGAAGAGATATAATATTATTGGAGTTGTTCTTTTTGTCCTTGTTAGGAAGATAGAAAAGAGAGTTCTTGGGATTTTCTTAGTGGTTTTTGTGCATTATCCAAGATTTTTGCAACTCTCTATAGTGCTAAGCTTACGAGTAACTCATTTACAGTATATGTAAACTTTGCCAGCCTTGATTGCAATAACAGAGCTATGAATTGTTGTCATTGTGATATGAATATTCATATTCATATATATAGACAAGGATTTGAAGTCCTAGTTTGTTTCTTGACGTCATTGTTTTGTTTTATTTGATGGGTTTGGAATTGGAAGGGGAAAGATCTTGGAAGGTGGCATATTTTCTTTTCTCTTTTTGTTGTCTGTTTCTTTTTTCTTTTTTCTTTTTTCTTTTTTTATTTATATATAGTCTTTAAAGTTTTTATTTTATTGAAAACCTAATTGATGTGTATTGCTTTTAATAAAAAATGTGGGGCAGTGGAATTGGGTCTATTAGACACTGTTGTCTGTGGGCATCTATTTGTGCAACAATGTTTTAATTTGATGAGTCATTGCAAGCAAACTTTTCTATAATTGAAAGTAATATTATGATTTGGCGGCTGATCTCACTTCTTTTGCAATTTCATATGCTCAATATCTATTCTACAGCCAATCTCAACTTTTTTTTTTATTCACTAATTTGGGTTGAGCCAAATATATATTTTGAAAAATAAATTATTTTCGGTTTATGATTTAGTTTGTGACGTATAATCTTGTATAAATTAGTTTATTATTTTATTTTTTTTTAAAAAAAGATATTAAGTTCTTAAATCAAACACGTAAGTCCCTTTACTTTTAAAAAATAACTATAAATATCTAAATTATTATGAAATCAATACCGATTGCTCCATTCAAAAAGCAGGGACTTAATTTTATAGGAAACCATAATTTAGGGATGTATGTGTCATTTTTTATATATAATTTAGAGAATTAATTTTTTTTTAAGTAGGCTCATTTTCTATTTTTTTTCCCTTTATTTTCTGGACCGTATTTTGATTTCAAATTAATTGAAATGCCGCCGTATAATTTTCTTTTTTCAATTTGACCTTGACGATTGCAATAATATGAAGAAGCAGTAAATCATTAAAAACAATTTTGGTTTTTCCCCTTTAGCAATTCCCATCATCAATTTATTGCGTTTACAAACCGAACCAAATACCTAACTAAATCATTTCAAGCGTCTTTCTATAAATTCATATATATATAATTATAAAAATTTTAAAAATTAAAAAAAAAAAAAGAAAAAGGAAAAGACATATATTAGGAGACGAGAATTCATATTTCAATTGTTATTGCTTGGAATTGCATAGGTACACGACAAATGTGAAAAACAAAGAAGTCAAAGGTAATCTATAAATACATAGAAGCCGCCGAGGCCACCACAGCTTCCAAAAATCAACGTGTCTCAATTTCTCTAACCAATCCACCTTTCTCCATCCTGTAGATTATAACTAATCCTCTGTTTTTGCACACAGTCTCCCATAATCTCACAGTAAACATAACCCAAAAAGCTCGGTCTCAACAGCAACAAAGAACAGTTAACAGCGGGTCTTTTTCTTTTCTCAGCTAATAAATTTTGACAAGATGCAATGGCACACATTTAGCAACAGCTTTTCAAGAATAGTTTCTGCAACACCAAATTTGACTTTTGCAACCAAAATTATCTTTTGCTCCACTTTTCTTCAACCAAAAGGCATTTTTTGATTTTTGAATCTTTTTTATTCATTATCTTCCTACTTTTCTTGAATGTAACATGATCTCTATTGTTTTGTATCTGACTTTTCCATATGATCATAATGTTGTATTACAGAGATTATGCGACTCATGATCTTTAATTAAAGATATTAGGTGTAAAGACCGTCACCGGCCCACATTAATAAATTATGGGATTTAGCGAGTCAGCCATTGGTGACCACACTACAGCCTCAACTCAGGAGCTAAGTGTACTTTTCGGATTTCATGCAAACTTGCAGAAATGACCTTGCTGACAACTGAAAGATTTTTCTTTTCTTATAGGTAGATGCTGAAGAAAAGAGAGATCTACAGTGTAGAGACATTAGATTTTGATTTAAGTATAATGAGCCTTTGCATTATTGCAAAGAGAGACTGAAATTATTGTAGTCAGCTCATTACCGATAATATAATATAATAATAATTGTAAATGTCTCAATAATTTTGGATGCTCATATCCAGTAAAATAATGAAAAAAATTTTACTTGTAGGCTTGTAGCTACTCTTTGGGATTTACGAGAAAACCTTTTTTGCTTTCCAAACTGACGCTTGATCTTCAATAACGTAGCTGTTGCAGTCAAGTATTTGGCACTCCAGTAACACCGGATGTTTGGAAATGAATATTGCCCAGAGGAAGCAAAGTTTTTCATTATGTCTGAGGAACTGTGTAGGATTTGAATTTCACGCTAGACTCAGGTCCTACTGTCATCATCTACAAAAGCTAATTCACATACAAGGGCAAGATGATCGCTTCCTAATTTCTGCAAGATGAAAAAGAAATTGCTAATGTAAAGCATCTAGAATATAGTAAAAGATAGTTTGTAGCATAATATCTATATTATACATATGAATAACTTAAATTGGACAGAAGATATTTCAAGATGAAGGAAGAAGTTGTAGCATCATTAGAAGAAACCACCCCTGTATGTATTTTAAAGAAGAAGAAGAAGAGGAGGATTAATGATGGCCAAATTCAAAGATATAGCATCAACAACAGGTTGCAGTAGTTTTTTTCGTGCTTACATAATTTGAAAAATCATATCCAGTTGTTCAAATTATCAGCTTGTTTATCATTATTAGTAGTGGCAGTAGTGGCAGCATAATGCAATGGCCGAATTGATGTTCATCACCCTCATCGGAAAACAGTAGGATATCATAGGAGCATGAACCAACAAATACCAAAAATAATACTTCAATGAGACAGATAAAACATCCATTTACAAAAATGAAAAGGCACCTCATCAGGAAGACCTGCACTTCTTCTCAAAGTATCCATAGGTAAGGTCTCAAGAACTCTTACAGGAAGAAGTTCCTCTGTGTGCCTGTGTCAATCAAAGAAATCAGTATCCTAAGTTATATATGCAAACAATATGTATTTTGCTCATTTCTAATCTAAATCAATTACCAAATATAATCAACGGTTCCCATAAACTTCGAGTGGTATGAGGTTGCCAATGGTTCTCCGCAACTATCTCTCGACCTACAGGTCCCCTGAAGAATTTAACATCATTATTTTTTGATAAAAGATGAGAAAACCGTATAACTAATGTTAAATGATTAAAAATATTCTTAAATTGATGCAAATAAATGAGAAAGGTTACACCTATATTTGATCTGTTCTTCAGTATCACAAATATTGCTTTAAGATTTTATAATACTCAATGACTCACATGTTAGACATAGCATCCATACTTATTTACGGAGCAAGTTAACTACACATTCCTAAAGAAGTTGCAAACCTAATCGTACTTAAGAATATTTAGTTCCCTAAAGGTTTAGATAAATAAAAACAGACTTACAGGAACCCCAATATATGCACTAAAAAGCTTCAATTGGTGACGGAGATGAGTTACTCCTCTGCTACCAGTAGCAAGCCTCAACTCTTCATCACTCCATACATGCATTGATCGCCTTGAGATGCACATGTCATTGCTGCATCCATACAAACCAATAATTAAATAGAGCTATACAGCAACCCTAAATTTGACATCATATACGTTTTCATTTAATAGGTTATAAGAACTCCATGGTTTATCATTTCATCACCTGTCTGTGGCCTTAAAATAGCCCCATTTTTAATCTTTCAACAGAGGATTCATGATTAATGTACCTTTTTTTTTTCCTAATATAGTTTGGGGGAAGGTACTCGATATGAAGCTGAACCTAACATTTACTCTATCTCATCTTTATCTCCAGGATACGACATCAATTGCATGACCATTAAACTTTACTAATCAACATATAATAATGATTGCAACTGAATCATAATACATTGATGTTATCCCAATATATATGATTAAAAGTACTTTGCAAGAATATATAAGAATATGTAACCTCTTAACATTATCATTTGGAGATCTGAAGTATTTGTTCCGAGGTGGGTGCTTGAGCTGCCCAGAAATGTTTCTGCGGTCATGGACTAGGACGTCCAACTACCAAAAGTTCAACGAAGAGCAGTAATGGGAAAAAGGATTGATATCAGGACCATGCAAAATTAAAAAGAATGCTCAAGACAGGAAAAATTCATAAGCTTGATGTTATCAACCAAAATTACCTCAGAATGAGACAGAAATTGATAAATAGCACTCTAAGCAGAAGACAAAATAAAAATAAAGTTACAAGGTTGATTTGAGATTAATAGCACAATAACATGCATCTATTTACAACTGTCAAATTATTTACTTCAGCATAAGAACTTACCTGTGGAAGGCTATTTAGATCTCCACCAAGTATAACAGGAATGCCACCCCATTCTTGTGATAACTTATGAGCTCTCTCAAGAAATAGACGAACCTACATCAGAAGGGAATACATATGATAAAATACATATTGCTTGACAGAACAAAACAAGATTGTAGCATCAGTATTTTGCACACTGAACCCTCAAAGCCTGCTGCCAAAACCCAGCCTCTCTCCTTGGAAAACAAAAACTGAGAAAAAAAAAAGAGAGAGGCATGCACTCACATGCACGGAGTGACCTAGACAGATTAGTTTTCACTTCAGATTCTACTTCTCCAAAAGAGAACTTGCTACTTCAGAAACATAATGGCAGCGTACATGAGAGGAGTTAATACCTGGCCCAGCTTGACGTCTCCACGATTTGGGTTGAAAAGAACATGCACATTTCCCACAACTAATCTTCGAGAAGGGATAGACTTTGCCCTGTATATATGTTTCACCGTTCTCATCAGCCAAATTGTTCACATGAATACAGAAATAGAAACAACAAGATAATCAAGCCTTAGTGTGCTGTTTGTTTTACATAAAGAAGATCAGATTTAGTCCCTTTACTTTTTTTTTCCCTCTCTCTCCCTTGAAGTCATTGTTTCTACTTATTATTGTTTTGGATCTATTTCAGATGTGAAGTCCACAACTCTCAAGACAAAAGAAAAATATGTAATGCAACAAATTTGAACTTACTTCAGTGATTGCATACACGAGTCAGACTCTGATTGATTTTTATTCATCTGCAAAAATTAATGTGGGAAACTAGTAAAGGTTTAAAATTGCATTGCAAATTATTAACTATTATAAATGACTTTTCCCACAAGAATAATTATAGATGTAAAATTTCAGGCTAAACCTAAACACATATGCAATTTATGTGACTATGGTTGCATGACCTTATAACCTTCACAAAATCTGAGCTGCTGTGAATCTTTTAACACTAGAAAGAGCTAGGTACCTAGTATCTTAAATAAGGAAAATACAACAAGCTGAGATATCGTAGATAGTTTTATGATTTTGCACATAAAGTACTGGATTAAGAAATACTTGTCTCACTATGACTTGACGTTATGCAGGATAATTCTTTTCAAAACAAAAAGGGATTTTCCCCTAATAAGAAACTCAATACAGTGGCAGTTTGAATGCTAGCAAGTGAATTTCTCTTATCTTCTCAGTTCTTCGAACCAGGAATGAAAATGATCCTTTGAGATATTGAAGTATCATAGAAGTGTTCTAATCCTGAAGAACTTAAGATGGATGAGCATGAATAAACCCTGAATGAGTTCCCATATATCACCTTTTCAAATCCAATGAACTTTGCAAGTTGTGTGCTCGAGCTATGGTTTTAAAATCAGATCCACTAACATATCGGGCAACAGAAAACAGAAGTGCTTAATTAAAGAATTGATACCTTACTCAATAGTTCTGTAACTACGTAACCATATAAGCCTTCAAAATAAGGAAATAAAATACAGTTGTATGGCAAACAATCAACACCCTGCATACCTTTAAAACACAAAGTTGAGCAACATTGTCACGGAGGCCAAAATTCTGGAACTCTATATTTTCTTCATGCAAAAGGGTAAATCTGTATTAAGAATATGACTTGCTAAAATTGAATATGGACAATGAAAGTGAAAATAGAACAAAGAAATCAACAATTAAGCATTACATTTTTTACAACAAATAACATGATGGAAAAACCCTAATTCTGCAAATGGAAATATGCATTCTATGACAAGAAAAATATAAAAATCCACAGTCAAAACAATTTACTGGATCCATCACATTTCTTTGGATAACTGAACCTAACAAAGGAAGTATACTTAGGAAATCCACATTAAACCTACTGACCTGCAGGCTAGGGCAACAAAATTATTATAAAGAAATTTTGTAACAGGCAATAAGATGATAAGCTTTTACAACTAGAAATATCATGATAATATGATAAACATTCTGAACTTCCTGAGCGCAGAAACCTTACAGTGTGTCTTTCCAAAATATAGCGCAACCATCATATGCTTCACCTGTGCGGGCCTGGAAAGAACAGTAATCATTAAACAAGGATAATCAAAATATATTCATATAGAATTGCTGGACTAGAAATTACATAAATAAAATATTTCACAGTACCTTGTAAATGCCTCTAAAACCATCATTTTGAAGAAGGCAACCTAAATCATCGAAACGATCAACCTCCTAAAGCCAGAAGAGTGGAATATGAGAATTCAACCATGTCGGTAAGCATTTCCTATGCCTTCTTGAATATTAATAGATCCACAATAATAAAGCAAACTTTCAATGGTAAAGTCCACTTTTGACAATCAATGCAACAATATGGAGAAACATAAATACACTAAGGATAATTTGAATTTTTAAATGTACAAAATGGAAGTAGGAATTGAATAACTTATGAACCTTACTGAAATGACAAACTGTGCAGAGGATTAAACCATATTTCAATTTTCAAAGGAATGAGACTAAAATACAAAGCAAAGCATGTCTGCACTGCAAACTTTAAATAAGGTGGAATTTACATCAAAGAATTTTTAAGGCATTCAGGAACCTCTCTTTCCACTTTGTAAAGCATAATTTTCAAAAGTTTTTGTTTATACAAAGCAAAGATTTCCAGCTATATTTCAATTTACACACTATATGCATTAAAATTCATGACCTTCATGCAGTCTTATATGCACTGGCAGAAATTAAAATAAAATAAACAGGTGCAGAAGGACCCATGTGGTTTACAATAAGGGCAATAATGCACATACCCACTACCCAGTGCTCCTTGATGCAACAAAAATTGGAAACTCGCATCTTTTTGTAAATGTAAAATTTCAAAAATCCTAAGAGGCCGTTGGATTGATGAAATTTGAACATCCTATGGGTTTGTCAGATTCCTTTGTTTGATTGAGAAGAACTAAATCATAATCTATGAAATTGATTATTTCCACCATTTTAGAAGAAAGAGAATCCCCACATCAGAGGTGGGATTTTATTAATTCCATCTTTTTATATTAATGATGGAATTTAAATCATTCAATTTTATTCCAAAAATAGCATTTAAATCCAGTCATTTTGTTTTTCAAACCAAATGGTGGAATGTAAGATTCAATGGCTTTCACAAACCATTACATTCTATATATTTTGTGAAAACCATGGATTTCACATTCCATCAATCCAAATAACCTCTAAAATGATAATAGCAAGAGAATAATGCTTATAAGCACCAAAAAACCTTCAACTCCACATAAAAACTCATAGAATATCCATACTTTAGGTGCATACTACAGTGAGATAACAAGCAATGCAAATTTAAACCAATTAAACCTGCCTGGAAACATAGGATGTCTGCATTATAATGATTGATCTCCTCACAAATGAGCTCCTTTCGTCTCTCCCACTCCAAGCATTCAGGTGGTATTTTGAAATATAAATCTGGATGCTTTGATGCATTTTCAACACCTAATATATTGTATGACACAAAAACAATCCTATCTGAAAAAAACGAGAGAGAAACATAAATTTAGGTAGATCTAAACTGATAAATATCATTAACACACTACACAAAATCCCGTAAGCAGTATTGTTAACTAGATTCCAATTTAGATAATAGCCCCAAGCCATAGTCAAAAAAAAAAAAAAAAAACCCTAAAACTAGGTCATAATTCATAACAAAATCAGTCAATTAGCTGCCAGTGAAGCGCCCAGTTTCCAGCAAATGCCCCTTATGTTTCCAATTCACACCAAACGCAAAATTGCATATATAAAAAGAATGTATAAGTGAGTATCTGTACCACTAGAAGCAGAGAAATCGCCGCCAGAGAATACCCATTTGCGATTACTCTCAGCAATACTTGAACTTCTGCTCTCATGCTTATGTTTACGACTGGGAGTAGATGATGAGTGAATTGGTTGAAACCTATTCCAAGTTGGCAAATTTGAACGTGAACTGTGAGATTTAAGAGTTAGGGTTTTGGTCCTGTAGACTAATTTTTGCCTCTTCGAACCAGTTTCGAGATCGATTTGCTGTGTGTCATCGAAATATTTGCGCTTGGTTTGTGCAGAGGCGCGGGAATGTTTCTTCTGAGGAGCTAGCCGTTTGCTTTCTCTCATGTTTCCAAAAGTTTCATTTGGAGATGGCGCGGGCGGGAGAGGTGCGGTGGTCGGACTGCCATTAGAAGGTTTATAAACAGACAAAATTCACGTACAATATTATTTATGAAAATAGCTCATTTTGCTCCCCAAATTTGGCTCAAGTAATCAATTTGCCCCGAGTTCAACTTTATAGACAATTTACTCCATTAGTTTGTCAAAAATAGTCAACTTTGTCCATAATTTGATCTGGATCTCCCACGCACTTCTCTCATGTTATGTCAAATATGGTAGTTAATAGATAACTGATACATAGAGACATATACATACACTCTAGTTGTTCTAACATGTTATGTCAAATTAGCTTCTTTACTGTGTATCTCACCTATTCAGAAGAGATAAACAATAATTACCTTATCAATTTTGATTTAAGCCTAATCGACTCATTTTTGTATAACCAAACCAAAGTAAACTATAATTTTAATTTCAACCGAGTAAAATGACTAAATGAATCTCTGTTTAGTAGGTTGATTGAACTGAATTGAAATATCTCAGTTCAATTTTTGATTGGATAGGATGATTTGCACATTTGTGACATCTAGCATATGCTATTTCAGAAACATCATGAAGTAATTAAGGAAGAAGACCGAAAAACACGATCAAGAATACAATCGGAATGCTAAAAGACTAATTACGAGCGAATAATTTGTTCTAATGAAAGCAACTAATTAAAGGAACTGAAGCAGACAGTAAGATATTTTCCTTAATAAGTTCATTACAAGAACATTGTGACACTAATTGAATTTCAGAAAACCTATTGAATGGGCAAGTTTAATTCCTTCAAGTAGACTCCTAACACAGAAGTGACACCAATCGAAATAGTAAAGCCACACAACACAACCAATTAGGTAGATTATCCAGAAGCAAACCCCCACCATTACTATGTGCCTGTATGTCTTAAGTTTGAATTGACAATGACAATGATCGATGTTCTTTCCATGGATGCTAATAATATTTAAAGCCTTTGACTTATTTTAAAAAAATATGGTGATTTAAGCGTTTCATGATTGTTAAAAAAATATAGATATATGATTGTTAAAAATATTTAATTAAAAGCAAAAAATTATTACAATATTTAATGTTTTATGAAAAATTTGCTCGACCATTAAAATTTATTATAAAAACTAATGGAGATAGAGTTTATCAAAATGTTCAAAACTAATTGAAAAGCTACTGTCTGTGGAACATAAAAAAACTCTGATTCAGCATTTGCAACGTAGCTGAACTTTTTAAGCCTGCACATAAGTTGGATAATGATTATAGCCAACAGACCGCCAGTACCTTCCATTCAAACTCATCACCGGTCCAATCCCATTCTCCTATCAATCATGTATTAAATAAACTCATACACCTAACAGCTACACAACAGCAACTACAAATCAGAGGATAAGCCAACAGAAAACTTTTATGTGATCAAATCAAGTACAGAAACCCCAACAAAAATAATGAAACACCAAATACAATTTCCTCTAATTTCGATACTTTTTGTTATAGTTCTCACTAATTTCCTTCACAAAACACATACAAAATCTGTAATAGAACCATGTAGCTCTTCAGATTCTTGCCTTTCTCTTCTCTCGTACATTCTACCATTTGATACTCAAATTCCTGAAATTGCCTTTCGTTTCAAAGTCAACATTTCTGATATATTAGCAGCAAACTCTATTAACCCAACAACGGCATCAATAACTAACCTAATTTTCCGTGCAAAATCATTTTTTAAAATACCCATTTCTTGTCCTTGTGTGGATGGGATCCGACGCTCCTTATCGACTTCCTACATTGTCCGGGCAGCCGATACCATTGATTCTATAGCAGAAGGTTTTGGTGGTTTAGTTAGTGCAGAGCAAATTATAAGTACTAATGAAATTAATGAGAAAAACCCATTGGTTAATGGGCAGCCATTAGTGATACCATTGCCTTGTACTTGCTTCAATAATAGTAATAATGGCGTTGAGGCAGTTTATATGTCATATGTTGTGCAAAAAGGGGAGAGTTTGGAAAGATTGGCTATGGAGTTTGGATCTACTGTTAGAGACTTGGAGACTATTAATGGACTTGGCCAAGATTTGATTGATCCTGGTGATATTCTTGCAATTCCAATTCCAGGTTAGTTATTTTAGGTTGTTCATGCTTCTTAACTTTTTTTTTTTTTTTTTTTTTTGAAAAATGTTATAGATACCCGTCATGTCCAAGAATATTAGTCGGTGTGAGAATATTAACGAGGTGATTAATGTAATTATATACTACTTTTATTCTATAATAATTTTCACATTTGTAATTTCAAAGAGTAATAAATATATTTTTTTAAAATTGACCATTTATATATGATCGATAATTACTACTTTAATTTCATGATTTTATTAAAGAATTAATATTAAATGAAAAATAATATAATCAATTTATTATAATTTAGACAAATTTAATAATTTTTTTAAAGAATTTGATATTTCAAATGTAACGAGTAGTATAGAATGGAGACAGTATGTATTAAATACATTAACGAGTAGTCCATGACTTAACAAATCCTCGTTCGTAAAGGGATAATCTGAAGGGAGTTTGCGCATAACCTAAACTATGATGGTGGAGTAAATGAGATAATATATATTATTTGTATTTTAATGGGATAATATTTTAAGTTTGCTTACAAATTTAATCATTTCAAGTAATTAATAATTACAAACTTATTTTTTAAAATTACAGTTTAAATGATGGAGTAAATGTATTGTAGTTGATATAGAAGGTTCACATTCATTATTTTATAAAATTCTTTTGATATATATCCAAAAAAATTGGACAAATCATCTGTGATATGACTTCAATGCTAAAATTCGATTTTGTTACAAGTTAATATGTTATATAAATTTCATAAGATTCATTAAAATTTCACATTGTAAATTGTATTGAAACTTTTATAAATTCTTTTTCTTCAACCTTTCACAATGTACAAAATATCTATTCTTGTAGAAAAAATAGCATCCCATGCTGTCATAAATTTATTGCATGATGTGCCATTTTCACACACTTACAAATCTCCACATCCCACTGGTCTTTTTGTAAGGAATAGTGAATTGATGGATGTCTTTTGTGAACCAAAAGGGGCATTTTGTTTGTTTGATAGTTAAGGAAACAAAAAATAAAAAAAAATTCTGGACCATATTTTTTTGTTATTTTCTTTTTAAAATAGATATTAATTCTCCATGTTTAATTATTAATTTCAGCATGTTCATCTGCAAATCTGGACTGGAGAAATGAGAGTTTAATAGTTCCAAATGGTTCTTATGCTCTAACAGCCAACAGTTGCGTCAAATGCATTTGCTTCCCAACCAATCTCAGGTATATTTGATTAATTGGGTTAACCTTTAATGATTAATTAATTAATTAATTAAAGACTCAATAATTAGCTTATGATAGTGTTTATATAAATTTTTAGCTTGCAGTGTTTAGCTTCTGGCGTTGGACCAAAATGTTCCCATTTACAGTGCAGAGGTTCTGATCTTTTCATAGGCCAAACATATATTAAGCACACTGCTACTGCTTGCAATGTCAGTGCTTGCGTTTATCGTGGCCATTATGGTGGCAAAATTTACAAAAGGTAATTAATTAATCAATTAGGCCAATAATATTTATTTATTTTCATAATATAATTTGGCAGTGATATTTCAATTTTTGGCATGCGTTCAGCTGTTTTCAAACTTTTTTCTTCTTTCTATTTTTTTCCCTAGACCGAAATAGTAAGAACTGATTGGCTTCGGTTTAGAGTTTAAGGGACTGGCAGCTAATTTTTTCCGAATAATAAAACACTACCTCTATCATTTATATTGTTTGATGGCATATCGTTTACACTAATTGAAAGTTGAAGGACGGATAAGATGTAATTTCCTTTAACATTTGATGAAACACTAATAAAAAGAAAAAAAAGCTGATCGCTAATATTATATCTAACATTTATTAGAACAGTTAAAGTTGACGAACAGAGCGTAAGTAATAGTACAAATACTACCCACCGGACACTATATATAATAAATATAGTATTTTGATTTAATTGAACGTTAAATGCTATGTTAAAAACTGTCATCCAACAGAGCCATTGCCCCGGAAAAATGTGTAATTTACATTTTTGAATGCAAATAATTAAGGATTCCTATCTCTTATAATGTAATTTTCACTTCTTTTGATTGCAGTTTAGTAACTTCCTCTAATGTTCTCTGCCCAGGTATAATGTCCTTCACCAGAGTATATGTATTGTTTCAATTCTCTTGTCTGAAAGTGAGTGACTAAAACTTGCATATATAATGTATTTTGTACAGGAAATGCAATGTCGCCATTTGCATCTCCCTCATTTAATGATCCTTTGGAGCCATCTATAGCATTACCTCCATTATTATCACCATCTTCAGCTCCTTATCCAACTCCTTGGAATGATAACAATTTCAATATTTCTAGTGATGGATATTTGCTCATTACTCAGGTCTTATTGCATTGTTTATTGCCATTTCATATTTTGATCTATTGCTTTTTCTTTTCATAAAATGACAATTTTTTTATTTATTGCAGTTGAAATGATTTCTAACTGTTAGTGATAAATATTGATACTTGTTGCTGTAATTGAATATAATTTTTTATTCATCCAAAATAATTTGATCTAATGGTTGAAATGCATTAGATTCCACCTTAGTAATCGCATGATCGAGTCATGAAGCCTTCTTCATTTTAGAAAATGAATTATATATATATATGATTGTATCGCTCTTCAATTTTAATATCTAATTTTTTTTTTAAAAAAAGTATTATTTTTTTCTTTTTAAATTATATATTTATTGAGTTATAACTCTGAAGTGTCGTATTAGATTTTGAGAAGTTGTTTTATCTAAATCAGAATTCCGAACATTCCCATCTAATCAAACAATCTGAAATATCAAATGAGGCATGCAGAAGCAACATAGACCATACCTGCAATTATCACTTGCCTGAAATTAAATAATTAAAAAATCAAGCTTGGGTCGTTATTCTGTTGATGTCTAACTAATTCTGGACATTATCTACACAGTATTTTAGACCTACACAAAGGCATAGACCCAATCAACAAGCTACTAATTAAGGCATTTATTTTCTCATTATTTTTAATCATTTTCCTAATTTGAATTAGAGATTCAAAATATGAAATTATTATTTTTATTTATATAATATATAATATATTAAAGTAAAAATTAATATATTTACCTAAAAAAAAAATTCAAATATATATCATACATGATAATTAATGAAAATGAAAATGACTAGCATTAAACCGAAATATCTTATTGAGAGGAACACGTGTTTATGGATGATTAGGTAACAGCTTCATCTGTGTTAGATTTTAGACAGTCATCATCATGCTAATAATACACACTTATTCAGTGTCAGTCCCATCTCTTTTACAAATTTTTAATTAGTATACATTAAAAGAAATATTTAATTAATGAGTAAAATTCTTTTTTAATTATCGAATTTTCTTTTTTTTTTAATTGGAAAAAAATTATTTGGAAATTTATGCAAAATTTAGAGGTTAAATTATAATTTAAAAAAGTATTGAGGGCCATGGTCCCCAACTGATAAGGAGTTCCACCCTTGGCCTTATAAGGTTTAGGTTCGGTGACATTTCTTTTTCCCATAGCTATCATACTTTTTGTTTTATAAATCTTTTGTTCATGAATTTCAATGAAGCCAAATATTTTGGCATCACAAAACAGGGAGTTTTTGTTTTACTTTTTATTTTTTATTTTTTGAGAAACATAACAAACAATTATAGAAATTATATGACTCTACTCTTGTAAATTAGAGTCACCATCACAATTCCTCCACCCATCCGCCACATCTTCCACCACCCCACCACCACCCCCACCACCACTACCATAGACTTAAGAGCATTAAGCTTAATATATCTCCATAGACTATATATATTGATAATAAAAGCAAGTCTATAAATAGAACTTGAATAGAAACGAATTTGAAGTGCAAATCAATATTCCATACACTACATGGACCCATGTAATGATTATACAACTGGCTTAAATCAACTTGAAACCTAATTTGAGGTCCAAAATCCCTTTAAAATTTCAAGGCTCAAATGCATTTGAAACCTTATGGAAAGGAAACGCAAATTTTTGTAGCTTAAACCCTTTTATAGCTTAGTTTAGCTTAGCTAAATCAAGCCCTCACAAGTCTCGTTGTTTAAGTATTGCCATGCATCAGTTGAGAAAATTGTTTTAGTTCAAGAGAAAGAGATGAAAAACATTTATTTAAACTCTCATTTATAAATCAAATAAATGAAATTAAAAATTTTTTAAAAAGTATTTAGACGTAAAAATATTTAATTTTATTGATTTGGAGTATAAATGGAGTCATAAACTCGGTTTAGGTAAATTTTTTCGGAAACAAAGAGTGCTGAAAAATAAGTGTGAGGACCACAACTGGAGCTTTAAATTTTTGTTGGGAACTATTGAACATATCATACAAATAAGTCTTTCTCAAATTTCAAGTAGAGTGAGAAAGGGAAATGGGACCATTGGGCACTATCATTGCTCCACTTGAAATCCATTTCATTAGACATCCAACCAATAAGAATCAAGAGATTGAGATTATCTTTACACCTTTAGCCAATCAACACTTACATTGAGAATTTTATGGGTCCCAAAAAGGGCAATCAAACCCTTCTTCAGCAACCCACCAAAAGTGCCAAAGGGGCTTATAGCAAAGTATGGGTCACTGTCCACTTCAAAGGACATCAACAATAATTCTACCAATTTGCCCTAAAAATAAATACCCAAGAACTTCCTCCAACGGTTATTGACTCTGAAAGTCTTAACTTCAAAGGAAAAAAAAAAAAGTTCTTTCTTTCTTTCTTTCCTTCTTCAATGATAACTGAAAGAAAAGCAGCAAACGCCCTCTCCGGCAAGACTGCTCGAGCTTGCGAGGGATGTTCGCGGAAGAGAGCGCGGTGGTTCTGCGCAGCTGACGACGCTTTTCTTTGCCAATATTGTGATGAATCAGTCCATTCTGCAAACCAACTAGCTCGAAGGCATGAAAGAGTCCGGCTTGAGTCTTCGTCTTTCAAGCCAACGGTTTCTAATGAATATATTCCGGCATGGCATCAAGGCTTCACCAGAAAAGCAAGAACTCCTAGACACAACAAGAACAGCAATAAGAAAATCTTTAATGATAATAGTAATCTTCCTCTCGTTCCGGAAATTGGTAGTGAAGAAGAAGGAAATGGTATTGCTGCTGATGAAGATGAAGATCAGTTACTCTATAGAGTACCAGTTTTTGATCCTTTCGAGGCAGAGCTTTGCGCGGATGATCTATGTAATGAAGAAGAAGGAAATGTAATTGCCATTGGAAATGATCAAGAAAGAATAAATATGGGTACTGATGATAATTTGGATAATTATTATTTACCTTCTGATATGGATCTTGCTGAGTTTGCTGCAGATGTTGAAAATTTACTTGGAGTAGGACTTGACGATAATTCTCCTGATAGTAACAATGATTTGAGTTTCTTAGAGTACTGTAATAAAAAAGAGGAACAAGAAGAAAGTGAGAATTATAGCAATAATAAATTTTATTTTGATGAGGAGAAAGTAGTGAAAGTTAAAAATGAACAACAAATGGAAGAAATTGTAGCGGGGGGCTGCAATTTGGATCAAGCTTTTGATCAAATGGGTAAAGAAGATTGGAGTTTTAGTTATGATCAGTCATCGCTAGTGACCGTAGATGAAGAAGATGAGGAGAAGGTAGCACTTCCCGCTGTGACTAACACAACAGTACAAGTGGTGAGTAGCGATCAACATAAGAAAGAAATGAAAAGGAATGTGTCTTTGAGGCTAAATTATGAAGCTGTTATCACTGCTTGGGCTAGCCATGGCTCTCCCTGGACTACTGGAACCCGACCTGAGCTTAATCCTGATGATTGCTGGCCTGACTGCCTGGTACTTCTTGCTTCAAATCCTAACAAATCTCTTTCTTATCGCAGTAACAAAGTTCGAAACTTAAACATTGACAACTCTCGTTTTCTTTTAAGAATTTTTAGTATAAATTCCCCGTAGGAAATCAGGATTCAAACCCCAGCAATACTCCTTCCTGCATGCCTTGCAATGCAGGAAGTCAGGGATTCAAACTCCAACAATTCTAATTCCTTCATCGTAATACAGTTCAACAATTCTCTTTCCTGTTAAATTCTTATATTCATCAAGGAAATTCCAAAAGTGATTAGTCATTAATTATTTCCTTTTTTGCAGGGTACATGCCCTGAGGATGGTCATCATCACCCATATAGAGGACACATTGGAGGAGGAAATGGAGGAAGAGAAGCAAGAGTACGAAGGTACAAAGAGAAGCGGCGGACACGGTTGTTTTCGAAGAAGATAAGGTACGAAGTAAGAAAATTGAATGCGGAGAAAAGGCCTAGATTGCAAGGCAGGTTTGTTAAGAGGACATCATTGATGGAAGCTACTTTTCCTTAATTACATCAACAAATAAGTTAACTGTTTTAACTACCATATGCCAGCGTTTGCTTCTTCTTGTTTCTGCAAACACGAATATATGGATATTTTTTAGGGGTAGTAATCAATAAAACTATTGGTCAATTGAATTAAGCTAAGGGATGTAACTTAGGCAGTTACAGTTACCTCTTCCTCCTTCCTGCTCTCCATCTCCTGACAGTAATGTAATTAATCCTTATTTTGTGTTCAATAAATCTCTGTCTTAAATTGTAAACAGATGATTGCATATGTCAATGTGCATCTTTGTGCTGAGAAATTTTGTACATAACCAAAAGATGGAGATTATGTTATGTTTTATTATTACGATTCACTAAATATATAATTTACAATTCTTAAATCTTTTCCTTTTTATTCTATTTTTTGTGTAGAGATTTTGAATTACTTTAAGCAATTGATCAATCATTTCTTCTTGTGGTATCCATTATTAATTGTATGGAGCCTCTCTCTCTCTCTCTCTCTCTCTCTCTCTCTCTCTCTCTATATATATATATATATATATATATATAATTTATGCTTATTATATTGGAAATTTTGATTTCAATTTTATATAGAACAGATATTTATTTGAATTACTTTTCAATTTTATTATAACAAGAAACACATAATTTAGTAAAAAAAATTAACAATTGAGGTCTAGCATAGCATAGGATACTAATTTTTAAGTAAAATTTATAATTTTCAATTATTAGAATTTGAAAAAATGGTTAAACACTAATTTCAAATTACTTTACAACATCATATAAATAGAAATTTTAAGAAATTTAATATCGGGCATAGTTCTTTTTTAATTTATTGAAGTCTTTTAAAGACTGAATAAACATTGCGGACTACATTCGAACTCTCGAATATTTGTTTCGGAAACAAATGTATATTTTCCATGTTAACACATGCAATTCATTTTAAGTACATAGTTCATGTGAAAATTTATAATATATATTTTTTAAAATTTAGGTGGTATTTATAAAAACCGAATATATAATTAAGATTTGAATTTTAAATAACTAATAATATAAGAAAAAAAAATTTATGAATTGTAAAATTATCTAAAATCTCAAATTTACAAACTTCAAGAAATTTCTTGATTTATTATTTTAAATAAATATTGAAGAGGGCTTTTTTTGTCAGGAGAAAAATAAATTTCATAAATAGAATTAGCTCCTCCAAAACAATCGTGCTGAAAAATTAAATGCATAAATTTATATTTAAAAGATCTTCATAATTTCCAATCAAAATATAGATAATGGTACTAAAAAGAGGACAACTCATAAATTCACACACACACAAAAAAAAAAAAAAAAAAAAAAAAAAAGAGGCAACGACACCTTCTTGCTTTCCTTAGAAGTTGACCTTTCATACATGAAATGAAGTCCAAACCATAACATAAGTGATTCATTTGCACCATATTTTATAATGGTCAGTGGGTCACTGTAATGGACATAACGGTTCCTTTGTTTTTGGACTACCATACCACTTGGGCAAATGTAGCTTCTCTTCTGGAAGAAACGTTTTCTTTTTTTGCTGCCCTAATACTTTTCTTGTTTTTTAGTAGTATTATAACATTGCATGCAGGCTTCTGTTTATGCAAATAACTCAAATTCAAGATTAGAATTTGATGGTAATTAGTAATTACTCTAATTGGAAAATGGGTATTGTACCGTAGTTTATTTTATTCATTCAACAGCTTATTAAATACTTAAATTTATTCAAATTAAATTGATTAAACATTAATTGAATAGTTAAGACTTATAAAAAATTACTGTTCTAAAGATTATTGTAATCGCACGTTATATGTAAAAGTACAAAAAGAATTTACAGCATCAGAAGATTTTTTGCGTAAAAAAAAAAAAAAAAAAAAAAATCAAAATTTATGAATTTTTTGACTGGTGTAGATTCAAAAATGGTGCCAAAACTGTTTGCGTTGATAGGTCATTCAAGAAATGATCTGATGGGAATACTGTGGTACGGCAAATCTCTGTTCATTGATTTATATATGTCCTTGCAATTATATAAATTAATGAGTTATTATCTATAATTAGCTGTAAACAATTTGCAATTAACCTTTAATTTTTTTAAGTTAATGTAAAATATTTAATAATTCAACTGCTGAATTGTAAGTATCATTGTAAAATAATGAATAATTACTAACAATTTGTACACTAAATTTTATTTATTTTATTCAGTTGTTAACATTGATCTTCAATTTCATTTGTAAATTAAATTAACTTAAAACATTAGTTCCTTCTTTTCCTTCTTCTATTTTCCAAATTCGATTGAAATCATACATAAATTGCGTTCCATTGGTTTGAAACTTGCTTACTTATTATATAAATGAGTTAAGCCTGAGCTCGACTTTTTTAGTAGGTCGCGTACAGTATATGACTCTGTCAAAAATTAAAAAAAAAAAAAAAACTTATTATTATTTTGGTTGAAATTGATTAATATTAATATTATTATTATTATTGTTTTATAAGACCGAGTATCCAAGTGAGGAACAAGGAGACAACTGTAATAAACCAAAATAAGAATAATTACCGTTTGATCAAATTTTCGTAACATACAAATCAAAGGGCCAAAAGGAAAAATAATTTGACCTATTTCGTTAATATGTCTTACCAATCAAAAGAGGCATTATCAGTAGTATGCTATGGATATTATTGTCATTGAAAAGGTCCAAAGGTTTGTAATGTTCGTAGAAATATATAAGGGATGAATTCTATATATTGAATGTCTAAAAATAGAAATAGAGTTAGATTTAAATATTAATTTAAGAATTTTTAAAAATAAATTTATAAAATAAAACTTAAATTTTGAAAACATTTGAAAGAATCACAAATCCCTAAAAGCAAAATGCAATTAATGCATTGCAAAATAATCAAGAAAATTAAAAATATATATAGTCTGGTTTAGAGATGATCAAATGACCGGATTCATTTAGTGAAAATGGAAAAAACAAAAACCTAAACTAATATTTTATAGTTATAATTAATTAAAATTTATTATTTTTACTTGTCTTTTTATAAATTTAAATATCTAACTAATAACAATTAGGTATCGCCAAATAGTAAGTTTTTGATTAATGTGGGCATAAGAGAAAGTATGAGTCTAATAAAAATAATATTTTATTTATTAAATTGTGTGCAAATTGAATTAAGATATTATTATAATCAAAATTGAAGTTCAAGAGACTGGATTTAGAGTGCAACGAAAACTATCCATAAAATTTTTTATTTTTTCGGTTGTCATATTACCAGAATTCAGAACTTCAATGCCAAAATAGGTTGTTTGTAAAATGTAGAGTATCATTAGATTTTTTTTTTATGAAGTATGGGATGAAATTATCCATTTGTCCAAATTGTAACTGTGTATAAACAGTAAAATGCATCGAGATGAAGTTAAATAGTAGTACTTTGAGGAAGAAAGGTAGTAGATAGATGAGGATAGGTCGTTTGTCTGTAGTGGTTTTTGGCAGCTCGTGAATTGTGATTGCTTTATTTATGAGGAAAGATGAATCTAGCAATAATGAAGCTCGTATGACTAGCTTCAAACCCGAAACAAGCCAAAAAGATTCCTTAGTATGTCTCATCCTAGAGCTAGGGATTATAATATATATGGGTTTGGAGTTCTACAACTATATATATACATCTCTTGTGAGAATATATTTCACAGTAGAGAGAGAGAGAGAGAGAGAGAGAGAGAGAAGTAAAAGAGCTCCCCTCAGCCAATAAGGAGGGATGAGCATGGATGGAGCTGCCATCTCATGCATTGTGGCAATACTTGAGGTTTTAATTATATAAAGGAAAGGAAAAGTTAATTAATGTCAAGTTTGGCCAAGTGCATGGTATGGGAGCAACTCCTCCTATGCTTTCCCCACCCATTGGACTGAAGGGAGCTCCTTTCTCTCTCTATCTCAGCTTATTAATCTTATGATCACATATATTATTTATGTCAATAAAGTCATCTTAAACCACGATCAAAAGGGTGAGTCTTCATTTTTATGTAGTTTGTGTTCAGTTTTTAACTGGCCTTTTCTTTTTGTTTTCTTCCTTTCGTCTTTTTTGCAGGCAGAAGCGAGTCGACGATGAGCCAAATGTGAAGAAACGCATACAAATTTTAACTATATATATATATATAAAGTGGGATGAGCCACTGGCAAAGCTACCCTTATAATATATATAGTACTTATAAATGCTGGTTCGCTCCTGATGATAAGAGACAGAGAGACAGAGAATAGGTAAAATTTTCTGTTACAGAGTACTTTTACTGTTATTTTTAATTTATCACAGGATGTACATATATTTTTCTTTCCAGTTTGTTACTGCAACTTGTTTTAGTTGCTTTGCAATTGTTTTGTCAATAGTTTGCTACGTAATTGTATATAAGGCTGAGTTTAATTCAGCTCAATAGCAATAATATCTCTGATTCAGCTCAAAAGATCACTCACTCCAAGGATCAATTGTTTCCTTGCCTGGAATGAGATTTTTGTGGCGGTTCGCTTTCTCTATTTTTTGCACTTAAAAGTAGTACATCATTGTACTTTGAAGTGAGTGATGATGATTATTATTATGTTGACAATTTCCATCTGGAAACCTGATAAGAAAAGACTCTTTCCCTTATTTCTTGTCATTAAGCAGCTTGGAGCTGTGTCTGTAAACCCACTACTAAATAAAATTTCATATGCCATTTTCCACTTTCACTAAAATATACGTTCCGAGTTTTTTTTGAAGTAATAGTTTTCCAAGAGGCCTCTGATCCTCCAAGTAAATGAAAAAACAATCCGAATATATTAATTAAATCTTTATATTAAAAAATTAAAAATACCAACAGATTTTCTTCCATTTACATTGCTACTCCATTTCGACTTTTATACTAGATTTAATAAATTACGACTCAGTCGTACCATAAAAACAAAAAGAAAGATTTAATTAAGAATCGCTTGAAGAGACAATTATTGAAAGTAAATAATTTTTTAAAAATTACTGATCAAAACAGCTTATACACACTATTTAAAGACCATAATTCAATTATTTCATACAATTTATGTTCAATTTTTATCCTAAACTGCAGTTTACCAAACACCTTCATCACAAGTGTTCCAATTAATTATTTAGATAAACTATGCCAATATGTATGCTAATGCTATAATTATGCATACTTCATAATTTTATTAAACTAATAATTTATTTTGAGAAATAAATTACTTTTATTTTCTTTAAATTATTTTATTTTGAGACCCGGCTCCAGTATTACTAGCTAAAAATCAATCAATCACTCACCAAAAATTCTTCATTTTGAGAGTTCTCCAAATCCCACATGCAATGTGAAATTTTACGAGATATCATTAAATATGAATTAGAGGAAATTTGTGGACTCAACACTCTTCAATTCCATGAATTTAATCCATATACCAAAAATCATATCAATCCATTGTATCGATGACTAAATTTTATTTCCACGAATTTTTTTTATCAAAAAAAATCCTCAAGCGAAACACAGAAGGTTAAGCGATCAACCTATAGTTCGAAAGCAAACACCGAAACAAATTGCATACTCAATTATCTAGTTGCAGTTTAAGTCAAAATTCAAGCTTAGAAGATGACAAGAGGATATGACAACCTGGCCAATTCTTAAGCCACCGCCACCGCCACCGCCCATGAATTCATTTTCATACCCAGAAAATGCCATTGTAACGAAATTAACTAATTCTCAAAGCCAAATGTTGATAAGCGAGTAGCAGAAAAGATGTGAAAGCTTGGAGTCTTATCGGAACCAGGGACCCTCCAATTGCGCATCATAGAAAAATTCCAAGGTGTATTTATCCTTTGGGCTGAATAAGAAATTTTGCGAGACTACAAAATCATAATCTATCACAATTAAATAAAAGAGGCAATGTCAGGAAACTTATTTCATTATCTGAGTTACTTTCTTTCATTGTCCCTGTCCAAATCAGATGTGATTTGGATAGCAAATATGATCCAAAGGCAGTTATTTCTAGCCTTCATGCATGGCAAGCAAGAGAAGAAAAAACAGTAGATTACAGGAATTCAGGTAAAGCACTAAAATAGCTTCAAAGCACTAAATTAATACACGCGAATGCCTCAGGTTCCCCTCACTTTCAGCATAAATCTCCTAAATTCAGTCACCTGCAAGAAGGATGAAACCTTATTTCGTCTTCTATTAAAATGTAAATTGTCTTTTCTTCACATTTAATGGTACTATAATGAAGGAAAAATTAATACAACCTGCCAAGTAATCAATTTCAAGATCAAGATGATGCTGTTCTTCACATTAATCTAAGCTATTTCCTTGCTATGATTAATAACAAACCAATTTCTTAAGCCATTTCACATCGAATGACTGCGTCAACATAATATATTATGATTACAATGAAAACAACGAGAAGAAAATGACTCCAAAAATAAAATAAGATGATTTATCACAGAAAATGACATACGAGGTGGAATACATCTCCTCTACAGAGGTAGAGGTAGAGCAAGTTAATATACAATTATCTAAAGTGTGAAACTCACTATCGTAGAATTAGAATCTTATTATTCTTGATTCCTAAAACTATATATTTTATTCAACTTCTATTTAAAAAATAATTAGATTCCTCCCCAAGTCCTAACTGATAGGATCCAATTCAATCAACAGGCTGCTGCACTTGCACTACCATTTTCTTCATCAATTCACCTCTGAATTTCATGACTTTAACCTTATAACATCCACAACTTTTACACTCCAACTTACAAAATCATTTTTGTTGAACACTTCGACTTCCAAAATTAGATCAATATGCACTAGATAGTTGGAAAATGTGAAAATTATTATTTCAAAAGTTATGCTTTCTACAAATCAAATGAATATTTTGCATATAAAAGCAGCCTAACTATCAAAATCATATAACAAAATGATATTATTGTGAAACCCTAGTGACTGCATGGGTTCAATTAACTATTCCATGAGGTAAAAGTGAAATGAACCATTTCACTCAATCAAAGCCCTAAGCTTATGTTCATGGTGTTACTGTTTGATTTAGAAATTAGAGTTTCCTTTGTGCACATCTTTGTTTTGATCTTCCATGTTAATAGTTCTACCAATTATTTCTTTATTTTGTCTGAAAGGTGAGGCAATGGAGGAGAGAGAGGTCAGGAAAAGAAGGGTCAAGGAGAGAGAAGGAGCATCAACGGGTTAGGGATTAACTCCATGGGATGGTTAATTGAACCAAGGAATCATTGGTCCCACAACAACATTATTTTATTGTCTGATTTTGACCAAATTAAAATTAGAGTATAACTTCCACAAAAGTTTCCAATTAGGGCATCAAAGGGTTAAGTTCATTTTAGAGTGTATAAAAGCTAAATTATCCATAAAGTTCAAAATGCCCCAAGGTTAAAGTTACAAAGTTCAAGGGTGAATTTATGTATTAGCCTATCTTACTATATCAAAAGCATGCTACAAAGTTAAGCACCCATAACAATTTGCTCGGTCATTAGAATCTGATCATTTCACATTTCTGAATGATGAGATTTATGACCCTACTGACATATTAGAAATTGGGCTAGAAAGTAAAAAATCAATCAGTTAGATAAAAGATTATTTCCTAATGGAACAGCCTTCTCAAAGCATGCCAAGAACCATGCATAGACATTTTTCTAAAACTTATGTTACCACTATATAATTAATGAGAAACAGATCATATGGTCCACCAAATTCAGTCCGATGGTTTAGTTTGGGGATTAAAGACATACTTGAATACATGAGAATTATTAGCCACAAGAAATTCCAATTTAAAAGCAAATCATTGAAAAGAGGGTAACAATTGCAGATCAACATTTCCAGCAGGACTAACATTTTAAAACTTTTTTTTTTTTTTTGCCTTCTCACTGTTTGGAATTGGGAACTTTACCACCTTGTACAAAGCCAGTCAAAGAACATCTGCCATATCTGAGATGCAGATACAGAGGAATGTAACATGAAGCAAGTTATAATCACTTCCTGTCTGAAAGCTCTTTCTGTGAAGATAAGAAAATTAGACTATTTCCTGTACCCTTCCATCCTTCCAAAATCCAAAATGTTTTAGCCCAGGGATCAAGAGGGTAAAGGAGTATTTGGATTGAGATACTGTTGAGGTTGTCCTGTCAATTTCTAACTTGTAACCCTTTGTCTTCATGTCTAGACTTAAATGGAAAATTTTCAAAATTCTTTACATTTAAAAAATTTTACATTTTTCCTCCCCCTTCCAGCAAAACAGTCTCTAAGGATATACATGAGTTCAGTTCCAAATTCACTTGAAATAAAAAACCAAATGGCTCCCAAACTCAAAGCCAAAAGGCTGATGGCACTCCTGGACACTCTTTTTAGTGATAATAAATCTTTATTGCATAACATATCTATATGCATTTATGCTCATTCATTAGTTGCATTCCTTAAATTTTATCCACTCCTAGAATACCTACTCATCAATGCATTTTATAAGTCTTTCATTCAATAGTAGTTTGATATCAAGTAGCCAAGCGCTCTAGTTATTAATCCCAAAAATGTAGAGTTTCATGCCTAGCCATTACGATTCAGACATGCAAAGTTGAAGGGAAGGAAATGGTGAATCGGGGTGTTAAATGATGGCTTGCTTCATGTTTAGTGTTGTTCAGCTCATCAATATCCCTTTCAATTACCTCAAAACACAATAGATATAATACTAGGCTTTTTTTTATACAAGCAACGAATAAGAAAGGATAGCTCAAACTAATATCTTTAATTGCGTGTGGTGCAATCACTGGACATGCAAGGGGTTCTTTTTGTCCAAAACCAAATCCCTTTTTTTTATTCTCTCTCACACCTCATAGGCATCCAATCACATTGGAAAAACAATCAAATTCTTCCGTCCCCCTATCAGCTTAAGCTCACACAAAGATTATGACCAAGACTTGTCAATCTTGCAACAAACACCAGGCAGGACAACCATCTAACTTCTTTGACATTTGCTCATATGGCATGCCTCAATCTTATTTTCTAGTCTCTCATATGATTGACTACGCAGCATGACTAACATCACAAAAACCATTTTCCAAAATTACCCAAGTAGAGCATGCATATTGTCCCCGCCATGCTATAGCTAGCACATTAAAGTAAGAATGGAACTCAAAAGAACGGAAGTAACTAATAGTGGCAGATCGTGCCTAAATCTAAATTGCTATATTTTCATATTGCATGTTTCTTTGATTTTCCTGCATACGCCATCAAACAATGTTACATTTAACTACGATTTTTCTAGTATCTAGTTAACTGAGATTCTAGTTTGATGATGACAACAACGTCAACAACTTCATCTAGGAGCCTTTGCATCCCAAAAAAATTAGAAGGACATTGATTCTAGATAGGACGCTAAATATATTAGGACCTAATTGTAATTATGAGAGGGCCCAAGTGTCATTTGTGGAAGGACTAAACAGTTATTGCCCACACATATGGCTTAACAATCACCTCCACTATCTTCACAAATGTCTCCAACAGCCGATAATGCCTGCCTGGTTCCATCCTATAAAAGGATTGGATAGAAGACAAAAGGGACTCTTCAATCAATTATTAATTCTAGAAGAAAACTCTACCTAAAATAGCTATAAAATCACATAAACACAGTGAACCATAAAAATCAGCACCTAATTTGATGAATAAACTGTTCAACACATCTTAGATTTTTATAACCATCAATTCTGAAATTACATTGGTTGCTAATCACCTCTAGTTTTATGGCATTCTTCCATTGTGAAAAGACAATTATTTTCCAGAAGGCAACTTTACAAAATCCTTACCTCCATGTTTTATCACAGAAAACAATAATCAAGAGATAGAAACAAACAACATTCAGCAGGTTGAGATTTGGAAGAAAATCAAATCTAACAAATCATCTAACTTCAACTGACGGCAATCACTTTTACACCACAGAATATCTCCTACATATTGGTCCTTGTCACCATTATGTGCAAATGCTCTTCCCTTCTTCCACTTGTCAAACACCAAAATTTCTCTAGTACTCTAGAACCTTTTAAAGCACTTAACCTAGAGCTCAAGCAATAACCAGGCGTTCAAAACCTCAATAATGCAATAACTTTTTATCATCATATAATCAACGATCACAACCACAATATCCCTGAAACATCAGAATAAAGTAAAATAGAATCTAAAATACCTTAATATAAACAAGGCAGAGAAGAATAAATCATTCAGCTTCAGCTGCCTCCACCTTGGGACCTAATACACAAAATCAACCAATCAATTATAAATAAACCAAACAAAATAGAAGTTTAATCATCTTCCTTCCAATCAGTTCAAATTCCATCAATACTCAAAACAGGAGAAGGAAGAAGAAGTACCGTGGAGAGAAATAGGCCGATGGTCCTTGCCCCAACCAACGCCGCGAGTGGCATCGAGGTATTGATGAACGAGGTGGCGACACTTCTGGAGGTGGTTGACGCCTTCGATACGGTAGCACCACTTGAGTTTTTCCCTCAAGATCTTGGCTTTCTCTATATCGATCCACTTCTCCCTCGCAATGTGCTCCCTCATCTCCAGCATCGCCACCGGGTCCTTGTACGGATTCGATGGATCGAAGTCATCCGGCGGCGATTCCTCGAACTCTACTACTCCCTTCTTCCTTCCCATTTTTCGCTGCTTCTTTCGACACAGTAACACTCAACAGCTTCAGCTATTTTGTCTTTCGTTTTACTTGAAACTTCGATTTGGTAGCAAGCGGTCTTGGATCATGGTTCTGGGTTGGGCTTGATTTTAGGACGGTGGATTTGGGTCATAATCAAACTCTGGGCGAAGCCCCGAAGGTAAAGTGAGAGAGGAAACTTTTCCCTCTCAGTTTCTGTTTCGACATATAAACGACAGGAGAAAGTTTCCTTTCTCCGTTCCTGTCAAAAATTACGGGATTTTTTTGAAAGTAGATATTGGATTCAATTATTTAAAATTCCAATTCCAATCAATATAAATAAGTCGACAAAAACCTTAGGTGGGTGAAGTTAGATTGGTTTGTAGAACGACGGATCATAAAAACCTTTTGTTTTAATAATAAAAAATTATATTTATATAAAAAAAATAAGCATGCGGACAGCACATAGCAAACGGCAAGTGATTTGCCCCCGCACTCGATTATGTCGTTTTCATATCAACCAATTTATCCGACCCATAACTTGTGTCGTCTGAAAAACAAAGAGAATCTAATCTAACTAAACGAGACCGCTTTCAACAAGAATAGAAGACGGACCGGAACTATCGGGTTATGGACACGTGGCAAAAACTCACATGATTTCAGACATATTGGGAGTTGCACTCCTACTTTCACGCACTGTCTCTTCAATTCTCTGTGAGACTCGAAAGACCAACGGTACACGGAATGCCAAACAAACCTAACTAAAAACCAAACCAAACCAAACAAAAAGGATTCTTAGGAAAATTTTTTAAAAAATAAATAAAAAATCTAAGTCTAATAAAAACGTTCTTTTTTTCTCCCCACGACCAAGACAAACCTTCTTCATTCTTACCTTAAACAACAAAAACAACAACAACGTGCATAGCTTCACCTCTCCCGCTCTCTGTTGCCTCAGGTTGGTTCTCTTTTTCTCTTCACATTTTGGAGTTTTATAGTTTATGTTTCTTGCAGGTTTTTGTCTTTAATGTTATATAACATTCTTAAATATTGATTTCTTGATAATTCCTTCGTTTCTTTGTAGCTATGGTTGATCATTCTTTTTTTTTTTTTTTTTTGAATCTATGTTTGATCTGATTATATACAGTTTCCTTTTATTTTAGTGTGTGGATGTGAGATGTTTTTGCTCCTTATCTTGTCTGTTTTCATATTGTCTGAAGCTGTTGATGTTTAGTTTCAATTCCTTATATAGTTTCTAAAGAAATTGGATATAGAAATTCTGATTTGCATGTCATAATCTTATATACGTTCTTCAACGGGGCCACATTAGTAGGAATTTCATATTTCTTTTTCTGTAAAATTTTCACCTTTTTACGTGACTGTTTGATAATCAATCAATCTTCTTGATGGCTAATTGATTATTTGAAACTTGTCCTCCTCTCCTTTTGAAACTCAAAATTGTGTGAGAATTATTTTCTGTACTTTAAATTTGTGCTTCTTGGAAGAAACTTCTATTTATTTTGTTTCCTTTCTTCTTCCTTCTTTTTCTCAGTGCTTAATCTATTTTTCTGTTCTTTTCTCTTCTCAGGGGCTCTAAATCATACCGCAACTGTTCAATTTATCATGAGTTTCTTCTCGTGATGAAAGTGTAATGTTTGAACACGGTCCTATTCAATAATTTATGCCTTCTGCAACCCAGGTTTGCAAATTTTCATTGTTACTTATTCAAACATTGACAAGTTATTCGGTAGGATGAGAGCATGGGCACCGCATATATTGGGGCACTTCCATTTGATTTGAAAGGAGCATATCCTACTTGATAATTTCTTTTATGTAAATGTAGTATATTTTACCTATGAAACACGACAGGATCCGAAGTTTAGGTTTTTTTGGTTAGTTTTTAGTGTATTCTTCACAGGAATGATCTAGGTATTGGATCCATAATCCCAATATATAAGCTAGTGGATGTTATTGTTTAGATGCTTGCCAAAGGCACTGATGGCTCTTTATTTGCGACCCACCATTTGAGACACAGGCAATTGGAATGTTCATATTTAATCACTTTTACAGGACTGCCTATGACAATCTTGGGGAATTGCATATTGACAGTGTTTTCATACTTGGTTTTCAAGCTAAATGCCCCTTCCCAACTTCCGTTATGAATTCAATGTCGGATCAATTCATAAAACAATATGGAAGAATCAATAGTGGAAGATTTTCCAGTAGTTCAGATGTTTTTGAGCCAACCATAACCTTGAATGAAGACATTGAGGGTACGCAATAATATTAAATTGGTTTATAGCTTTATCTGCGCTTGTTTACTAATAGAATTAAGTTTCTTCTTTCCTTAATTTCTTATTTTTTTACCTATTTCCAGCAAAGCAACAAATAATATTGATAGAGTGGATAAATAGTATCCTTCCTAGTTTGAATTTGCCATTAAAAGCTTCATCTGAGCAATTCAGAGCATTCTTGATTGATGGCATTGTTCTACTTCAAATTA
The DNA here is from genome assembly GCA_947857235.1 of Jatropha podagrica. Classification (NCBI taxonomy): domain Eukaryota; kingdom Viridiplantae; phylum Streptophyta; class Magnoliopsida; order Malpighiales; family Euphorbiaceae; genus Jatropha; species Jatropha podagrica. The sequence goes on along the minus strand of CANUEP010143931.1, from coordinate 50,903 downwards.
TAAACAAGCTTATTCCTGGTTCTGCAAATGAGGTTGCTGATTTTTGTTCAACTATCCTTTCGTTTGCTATTCTATGCGTTGGCAATTTGGTTTTAAGTTTATATTGCATTTTCTCTTTCAGGGAGGTGGCTCTGATCACTTGGAAAATGTTAAAAAGTTTTTGGCTATTATGGATGAATTAGGAATCCCCCGATTTGAAATATCAGACCTGGAGAAGGTGAACTGACATTTACATGAGTTATTCTTCTGCGTGAAATAATTTATTCATATGAAATTATGAACATTTGATTGCTATGTAAAATTTCAACCATGGTTGACATTAAAAATCAAAAGATACTAAAAGTTTCTAGTTATCCTATAGTTAATTTATCTCATTCTCGAATTGTGCAGGGACCTCTGAAGGCTGTTATCGATTGTCTTTTAACACTTAGAGCACAATTTGTGCATGGGGGAGATAATTTTTCTGTCACGAGTACAACTGCTAGAGGTGCAAGTCCTCGCGGGAGGGTTTCTTCTCCTCGACTTATTTCTCCTCAAGGGAGTGTATCCTCTCTTGGACTTCTTTCTCCACAGTCCGTAGAAGAAAAACACAAAATTTCGTCAGATGCAACTTTCCAACGATCTCTGCGTAGTCCTGTCCTGTCAGGTATGATGCTCTTTAGGGGGGGGTGTCAAGCAACCTTTTTTTTTTTTTTTTTTTTTTTGATTTGCAATATCTTTTTTGTTCAATTTCTGAAAACTTAAATGGTGATTTTTTCTTCCTCCACAGAGGCATCAACTGCATTGATGCATCATGCTGGACATAAGTTTCATGAGGTGTTTCAATTAAAACAAGGGCGTTATGCAGATCTTTCTGCTGCAAAGATTTCTGAGATGATGAAATCCAACAGTTTGGATGTAAGTTCTCAAACATTGTCGATCGGCATTCCTATTTATTTCTTTTTTTTTACTGGTCTTTCTATTGAGAATTTTTTCATATCCCTTTCCAATGTCATTTTAAAAAACTTGTGTGCAGAATGCTCCAACTCAGTCACTTTTGAGTGTTGTGAATGGAATTCTAGATGAAAGCATTGAACGAAAGAATGGCGAAATACCTCATGTATGCAATGGGGGAGGCATATTAGTGTAACACATTTTATTATATATATGAATATTATATGTACATACTGCAATGACTTTGGTGCATGTGTACGTAGTTAGTTCTACGTGTATCTAATTTTACTTTTCTGAACAGCGAGTAGCTTGCCTTCTGCGAAAAGTTGTGCAGGAGATTGAACGGCGGATATCAACTCAAGCAGAACATTTAAGAACTGTAATGATGTTTTGTTATTTTGCATATAATGGTTTTCCCTTGGCAACTTTGTACCAATTGCTTTATCATCAATGCTTACAGCAAAACAACTTGTTCAAGTCACGCGAGGAGAAGTACCAATCAAGAATTAGAGTACTTGAAGCCCTTGCTTCTGGGACGGGGGAAGAGACTGGGGTATGGAAAATGGTATTCTTTTAGATAGCAGAAATGGAAATACCTCCAATACATATGATCGCAATAAACTTTTAGTTAATTAAATGAATGCAATTTGTTGCAGATAGTTAAGGGCCACCTTCAACAAATAAAGGTATGGTTTAAAGAAAACAAGAATCAGTTTATATGTAAACTGGACAGTTGAACTTCTTGTATCTAATACATTTTGCAGGTATAAAGCTTTTTTTTTCTTAAACGCTCTTATATTTGTGTCATGGGATCTTGTTTCTCTTGCAGAATGAGAAGGCCAAAATTGATGAAAAGAAGCCAATTGAGGATGAACATGTGATACAATTGATGAAAGAGAAGGAGCAAATAGATCTTGAACTTTCAATGTTGAAGAACGAATTAGAAATTTCGAAAAAGACACTTGAACTCGAGAGGTCCAAAATGGATGAAAAAAGGGCATCCGAGGAAGGAGATGTTAAAAAATTGAAGGAAGATAGGGAGCAAACAAATCTTGAACTTTCAATGTTGAAGCAAGAATTAGAAATAGCTAAAAAGACACTTGAACTTGAGAAGTCCAAAGTGGATGACAAAAGCATGTGCCAAGAGGATGAAGTGATAAAATTAATGAAAGAAAAGGAGCAAATGAATCTTGAACTTTTGGCACTGAAGGAAGAATTGGAAATGGCCAAAAAGACACGTGAACTTGAGAAGTCCAAAATGTATGAAAATGGCAAACTTGAGGATGAACACGTGATAAAATTGATGAAAGAGAAGGAGCAAACAAATCTTGAACCTTCATCATTGAAGCAAGAATTAGAAGTAGCCAAAAAGATGTATGAACTTGAGAAGTCTAAATTGGACGAGAAAGACAAACTTAAGGATGAAGATGTGATAAAATTGATGGAAGAGAAGGAGCAAATAAATCTTGAACTTTCATCATTGAAGGAAGAATTGGAAATAGCCAAAAGAACGCATGAACTTGAGAAATCCAAATTGGACGAAAAGAGAAAACTCGAGGAGGAAGCTGTAATTAAACTGATGAAAGAGAAGGAACAATCAAATATCGAACTTTCAGCTTTGAAGCAAGAATTGGAAATGACCAAAAAGACATATGAACTACATTGCTTACAAATGGAAACCGAAGCTAAGGACGCCAAAGCAGAATTTGAGGAGAGGTTAAAAGAGCTTGGGCACCTTCTGGAAGACTCAAGGAACAAGGTGAAAATGCTAGAGGCGTATTCTGAGTCACAAAATCAAAGCTGGAAAAAAAAAGAACTCATTTTCCAGAGTTTGGCAGGGTTTCAATTTGGTGCATTGGAGGTATTCTTTTCACCTTCTAGATTTATATTATTTAACAACATTAATTTTCACTAATTTATGAAAAATGTTTAGGAATTGAGGTTGTCTTCAGAGTGCATCAAGCATGAACTTTCAAAATCACAGAAGAGATACTCAGATGAGTTTAATATTCTAGGTTGGTTGATTATTGCAAAATTTTGTCAATTCTATCCTAGGTAAGATGGTTTGTTTTAAGTATTAAGTTTTGATCTCTTTCAGGATTAAAGTTTAAAAAACTATCAGATGCAAGTGAGAACTATCATTTGGTTCTTGCTGAAAATCGGAAACTGTTTAATGAACTACAAGATTTAAAAGGTGCCACTCCTTGGTTTTTGCTCTACATGATTGTAAATTCTACAGTTTTCAAGATAATTTTTCAATTTTAGTTTTGTGATACAGGAAACATTAGAGTCTATTGTCGGGTAAGGCCATTGCTTCATGGGCAGGCTGGAAAACGAACAACAATAGATTATATTGGTGAGAATGGAGAGTTGGTTGTTGCGAATCCCTCCAAACAAGGGAAGGATGGCCATCGATTATTTCGGTTTAATAAGGTCTATGGTCAAGATAGTACTCAAGGTTTTCATCTCTGCATTTTTCAACTTTTATATTACTTAATTGGATGCTAAATGTTGCTGTATAATTCTGAAAGCTTGTTTGGTGATTGAAATTAATTTTTGGAAAGCACGATTTAGATGCTATTATAAAAGGCAGTTTGAGAGTGTTCTTTAACGATTTTGTGATTAGAATATGTGAAATTCACTTTCAGAACAACCTTTAATGATGCTTGGAAATGAAGCCACTAATGTGGTTAGGAATGACTGACACAATTTAATATGCTGATCTTTTTTGAACGCTGCCAGCGGAGGTATTTTCAGACACGCAACCCTTGATACGATCTGTTCTTGATGGTTATAATGTATGCATATTTGCTTATGGACAGACTGGTTCGGGGAAAACTTACACGATGGTATGAATTTGCCACATGTTTACTGTTATTTTATTTAACTTCTGATGCTAATGCAACTTGACCTTCTATTGCAGACTGGTCCTAATGGAGCAACCCCAGAACAATGGGGGGTTAATTATCGAGCACTCAATGATCTTTTCCAAATATCTCAGAATAGAAGTGGCTCCTTTACGTATGAAGTCGGGGCACAAGTGTTCGAAATATATAACGAACAATTGCGTGATTTACTATCAAGTGACAGTTCTCAGAAAAGATATCCTTTTCAATTAGGTTCATTAACTCTAAATGACATGACATGTTAGTCTTTCATTTGGTTCTGAGTTTTGCATCAGATCTTGGAATCACCTCTTCTCATATAAACTTCCATTCTGCTTTTTAGTTATGGATCCATATGCTTTCTAGCACATCTACTCCATTTTTGCTATTGAATTTGATTCTTTTTTTTAATCATAAATTACAATATTCTTGAAACTTTTGCTTCCCTTGATTTGCACACACTTGGGATTAAGACATCATCCCAAAGCAATGGGTTGGCTGTACCTGATGCTACCATGTACCCTGTCAGATCAACCTCAGATGTTATAGAACTAATGGACATTGGACTAAACAACAGAGCTGTTAGTGCCACTGCCTTGAACGAAAGAAGCAGTCGTTCACATAGGTTCTCGCACTTCCTATCATACCATATTTTCTTAAACTTATACAAGTGGTAAAAACATTTGAGATTTTCATTTATATTTGTTCATATAGTGTTGTCAGTATTCACGTTCGCGGAAAGGACTTGCACACTGGGGCAACTTTGCACGGTAATCTTCATTTGGTGGATCTAGCAGGAAGCGAAAGGGTAGATCGTTCAGAGGTAACCGGAGATAGACTTAAAGAAGCACAGCATATAAACAAATCTTTATCTGCCCTTGGAGATGTCATTTTTGCTCTTGCACAAAAGAGTTCTCATGTACCTTATAGAAATAGCAAGCTCACTCAACTCCTCCAAGCTTCCCTAGGTATCATTTTTTGCTGGCTTGCAACACACTTAAACTAGATTTAAACTAAATGTATACATTTTGTAATTTTTCATGTCACAGGAGGTCAAGCGAAGACACTTATGTTTGTGCAGCTCAATCCTGATGTAAATTCATATTCCGAAACTATGAGTACACTGAAATTTGCAGAAAGAGTCTCTGGAGTTGAGCTAGGCACTGCGAAAAGCAGTAAAGAGGGTAGAGATGTTAAGGATTTAATGGAGCAGGTTTGTTTGAAGTTGAATGCCCTTTTTTTTTTTTTTTGTTGGTACATCAGAAAGAAAGAATTAAACTAGAAAACTGAGTTTCATGAATTAGTTTTTCATTCTGCAACAACTGTGTTGGCAGCTACTAACAATACTACTGCAGGTGGCATCTCTAAGAGACACAATATCGAAGAAAGATGGGGAGATTGAGAGATTGCAACTAGTTAAAGATCTTAAAAATGTACACCCTGGATTGAATGGTGAGAAGCAAGGAACAAGCTTATCAAAATATGGAAACCAACGACAATTGGCGAAAGCAATTTATGATAATGACAACTGTTCAGAAATCAGTGATAAGCATTCCGAAGGTGATTCCCAGCAGTCCCTGGATGATTTAAAACAACAAAACAGATTCCTCAAGCAGATAAAATTTTCTGGAGTAGACATAAACCAAGACACCGAAACGCTAGGACATGGTGATGCAGACCGTGATGATAGAATGAGTGACATTTCTGATGGTGGTCGTTCTACAGGAACTGAACCTGCTTGTTTAACAGATGAAGGCACAAAACTTTTGGATAGATCCGAGAGGTGAGTATTGCATATAATTATTCGAAAGAGAAACCGAAAAAAAAAAAAAAAAAAAAAAGGTTTGAATTTAATTTTTCGTGTAACATCATGGATTCGGAAATGATTTGCTATAATTATGCACAGATGTATCAATCTTTACCTTAAAAATGAGCAAACATACAATGGAAATGATAACATTATATTCATATAACTGAAAAAACTATTTTTATGCAGGAGTAAGGCGCTACCTAGGGCAAGAAGCATGCAAAGATTAGGACATACTACTCCAATATCAACGTCAAAAGACTCGTCAAGAACGGTAACAAGTGAGTAAAATTAACAGAAAAGTATTTCCTCCAGATATTATTAGTTAATATACCTCTTAACACTTCGTTTCCCAATGTCACTCCTTTCAGGTACCCGAAAACCTGCTGCTGCTGCTACTGCTACTACTAATACGACTAACTCCACCACGGTCAGGCCTCCAAGAAGATGGCAGTAAGTTAGTAAACACGAATCAATTAAAAAAATATATATATGTAATACACATTGCACAGGATTCCTTTATTCAGGTTGTAAATTTGCTCACCAATTTCCAAGTGTCATGTAGATTTATACTCATAGATATGTTTAACTAATTAGGCTTTGTTCCCCCACTTCAATGTCTCAATGTCATGGTGGGCATTTTTGTAATAGTCAGAGTCCAAAACAAAAAAAGAAAAAGAAAAAGAATTCTAGGTTTGTATATTTCCTGTTGAATTCATCAGGCTGTAAATTACTTTCTATTTTATTGAATCATGTACATATATGTACATTTATACCTCTCAAAAATAACAATCCAAGCAGAATTTATCTCATTAGGGTTTGTTCCCTCAATTCTTAGCCCTAAATTACATATGACATATGATTGTGATTTTTTGGAAAAAATAATTAGTAAATAATTTTATTTCCATATTTCTTCTTGGCTTGTCTGTCTGTCTGTCAAAAGATAAGGAATTATGGGAATGACAGTTTATAGCACCAGAAATGTCAGAACCCTGTTTGTGTAATGAAGAAGAGGTATGTTCCTGCTTTGTTTGGATTGAAACAAACATGTATGGATGATTACACACAGTCAATGTTTGCCAGGCAGACCATAATAATTATAAAACGACGTGCGTTTGATTGACTTGCCATTAATCCAAGTTTTCTGTGTTGGTTCACCTACCAAAACGTCAATTCATATAGATTAATTGACTATTTAATCCTTCAATTTTTACTCAAAATTACTGTTCTATCTTTTTACCCGGTAAAATTACCTATTCATTTTTAAGATATTTAGTTCTATTATTTAGTCTCTTCATTTTAAAAAATATCAATGAGTGTAATTTATAAAAATAAGGGGCTTTTTGCAATGCCATAGAGTAAATTGAACCAAAAGATAGATTTTAATCTTATTTTTCCTCAATTACATATAGAAATATTCCAATTGTTTTACTGAACAGTAAGAAATTTGATAATGTAGTTAGTTACCCATTAAAATAAAAATGTTCCGAAGCTGTTCTACTGCATCGGTTTTCCACGGAAATCTTACTTGGGAAAGAGAAAACTCCAATCAACTATTAGGGTTTTTAATTTCTGAATCTAGATTTTAAAGATCAACCTCATAATATTGAATCTCGAGGTCCATTTAGAGAAAGTCTCTCTTCTTCGTTTATATATCGATTGGAGAAGATGCCATGGCAGCTCCTCGTGGGCCAAAACTCTCAGGAATGCAAAAGCAAGTTCTTAGCTTATATCGAGCATTTCTACGAGCTGCTCGTTTAAAATCACCTGAAGATCGGCGCCAAATTGAATCGATTGTATCATCTGAGTTCCGCCGCAACTCCACGCAAGTAGATCGCAAGAATTTCCTCTATATTGAGTATTTGCTTCGCCGGGGTAAGAAACAGCTTGATCAGATCAGGAGTCCTGATACTGTTGCATTGTCCTCTTTCGACCTCAAGAAGCCTTGAATTTCAATTTGAGATTATACTGATTTTAATTGTTTTTTTCATTGTTGAGGAAAAGAATTACCTACTCGTGGTCTGCTATTCATTTACGAATTGGGAAAAAATGTTGCCCAATGTCTTCCAGATTCTTGAATGGTGGTTGGGTTTAAACTTGGAAACCAATGCCCTATTTTGAATGTGTGCGACTGCAATTTGATAATTTCAAGCCAAATCAATTGTCAGATTGCATTTTATATATATTGAATTGAGGTCATGTTTGGTGAGCTGTGAGAATTACGTTACAGATCGGATGACAATGTTGGAGCCATCAAATGTGATATAATCAGTATTCTATTCCTTAATGCTTCAATTAATGTAATAACATAATCCCCCTTCAAAGTTCAAATTCAAACCTTATGGGCCGACTCATGTTCCCCTGTTTTCACTCTCTTTGCTGCCTGCGCGATTGTTCACTACTGACCATGGATGCCGCCATCCTCTGCCTGCGTTTCCTCCTCCTCAGGTTAACTCTTTCCTTAATTTCTGCTCAATTTGCTTATACTCTATGCAAATCTACGTGGTGAGTGAGAATGCATTTTTGTTTGCCAAGCTGAAAGAGACCATTCAATTTTAAGTACTTTATTTGCTATTCTGCTAGTTATTGCCTTCTAAATTTTTCTTTTTCTTTTTTTTTTTTTTTTCAATTTTTGAATTGCACATCGTTCCTAGTATCAGCTTGAGATTACTCTTTGGTTCCTTAGCCTTGCATGTCTATTTTCTGATTTGGATTATGCCCATTTCAGAGGCATTAGCTTGCTGTCTGCAAATTTCATTTTTTTTGTTCAAATGACATTGATGTTTTATTGAAGAGGCTAATGAGGTTAAAGAGGTTTCTCCTTATTATTGTTTGTTTTGAGTTTTGATAACTTTTTTTTTCTAATTTGTGTGTTTTTGGTTTTATTCTGACTACCCTTATCAACTGGGAAACGGTAATGCTTGATGGGTTTGGGGTGGTTTTCGGCAGGAGAATGAGAATGGGTGTATTTGGTGGAATGGAGTTTTGAGATATGAGAATTTAGCCTATTGGAACTTTTTAACTTGGAGTAAGGGCATAAAAAAATGTCGTTGGTCCTAAATCTGTGAACATTGGTGTGAACCAAAGGTGAGTACGCGTTGGTTTCTTATGGGAATATTTTAAGCATCCGTGATATGCCTACTTTTATATTCAAGCATCTGCCCCTTCGATTTGATAAGGGAATATTGATGTTTTAGCTTTAATTTGTTAAATTATTGTAATTATGCTCGTAATTCTTGAAGGTACCTTTCTTTTTTTCTTTTTACACCCCTACTTTTCTTTTTCTTTGTTTTCTCCTTATTGATATTTGTTTGTACGATTTTCCCGTTTTTTTTAGTTGAGATTGTCTTATTTTGGCCTTTAAATAAGAGTTTTCAAGTGTTTTTTGTGTTTATATTGCTGATTTGTTGGATATCTTAACATTCATAGAGTTTATCCAACAAATGTAAAGAGTTTTTGAAGTGTTTATATGCCGATCGAACAGTTCTTCTAAGAGCTTGCTATGGCACTGGGGGATTGTGCAAGTATGACCGAAGCAGAATGTGTGTTCGCTATTGTTTTTGCTTGCCCTAATCCACATAAGCATATAAGCTGGGATAGCTTGCATATTTAACACTGGAGACATATATGTAGACATGTATCTGAATTTCTTGGTTTTAGTATTCTGTCTAGGATCCATTGTGTCTGGTAGAGTATTAGATAATTATCTGATTCCTTAACAGAAAATACAGTATACAAGATTGTTGCATTTTGTTCTTTCTATTAAAGTTGAATATTATATATATATATATATATATATATATATATATAAATGCCTGAACTTTGCAGATAAACTATCTAGGATGTTACTCTCTGGGCCTCTTTTTTCACTAGAACTTTTGGGTTTCTGGCACAGGACATTGGGAAACCAAAAAAGATCCAAATACAAGTCCAAATCCCTTGATCATTGAACAAATTTAATCGAAAGCATACTGGCATGCAGTTGGGCGTTTTTTTCCCTTTCTTTTTTTTTTGGTTTAGCCCTTCTTTTTCATTAATTTATGTGATTGTCCAGACTTCACAGATCCATTGGGCTTGGCCCATCAAAATAATTTCTAGCAAAATTACGAAAGTATGTATCACTATCTTCCCTCTAATTATTTCCGCCTGCGAAGGGACAAATTTTTTTCAACCAAGTCTACGTGACAACATTTTATTTTTCGTGGAAGTTTTTTATAATTAAGATTTTTTCTTGTATAAAAATGTTATTGGCCACAAATATGGTGGGGCTTATTGTGGGACATAAAAGTTAAATGAGTGTGAATCTGATGGTCTGCCAAGTAATTGACTCATAAACCATTTTGGAACTCAAAATTAAATTTTGGATACAAGCCGTTGCTTCCTTATCATGGTATGTCATCATCTCGACCACATTGAATCCAAAAAATATATATATACACTAATTATTCTTAATGTCCAATAACATATAGTCTATGCGCTTTTAAATTATTTAATTATGTAGTATTTTTAACATATTGATACATGTAAATATTTATTATTATATTATATTTCGTATAATGTTCTAATATTTATTATAATAAGATGAAGAAAGATTATTTTTTGTTACTATATTTAATTTTATATGTTTGTTGGAAAGGGAAAAAGACAGGTAAATGCTTAGGATAGTCATACAATTGCTATAAGAACCCCGAAGATGGGCCCCCTTTTCATTTTAGCCCATAACTCTTTGACTATATATGTTATGGGACTTAATACTTTGAAGTTCCTTTCAAATAAAAATCTTTTATATAAAAGAATTTCAAAATTCAGATCATCTTATTCCTCAAAATAAAAATAAAATATTCAAATTTCCTATACACATCCAAATGTTTCCAAAAGTGAATAAAACATAATAGGGTAATTTTGTAATATATGTTTTTAAAAGAATCGAAATATCTAAAATAAAATGGAAAAGGCTCAAAATGAAGGGCCATAAATCACTTCCCTTCTCAATTGAGATTAGATAAGGTTCTTATACACATTGCGCCACGTGTCGCACCGAGAGGGGTGCCAAACGATAAGGCTAACATTTGATTTGTGTGGCCATGATAAAATCCAACGGCTTATTGTCCTCAAGATAAAATGACAACCGTTGGATTAGAAATGCACCCCAAAACGACAAAGTATTAGACACAGTAACGATTATAAAAAGGAGCAAAGGAAGAGGTCTTCTACCATTAGAGGCTGTGTTCGCTGTATAATAGTTAATACTAAAGAAAAACAAAAAAAATGGCTTCTTCAATGCTCTCAACTGCTGCTGTGGCTAGCATTAACAGGGCCAGCCCTGCTCAGGCCACCATGGTTGCTCCATTCACTGGCCTCAAGTCCACCGCTGGTTTCCCCGCCCGCAAAACCACCACCGACATCACCTCTATTTCCAGCAACGGCGGCAGAGTCCAATGCATGAAGGTGATGATCAATTGTTACTGCATTTCATAAAATTAATAATACATTCAAAGAATTTTCAAATGGATAATATTGTGATTAATAAGTGAATTTGTTAAGTTTATATTTAATTACAATTATTATTTAGAATGTCATAACTTATAAGACATACACTCAATTATTATAATTATTAGCAAAATGGCAAATTTTAATTTCAGTTTCAAAAAAATTCTGTATTATTGTGAGTGTAGGTGTGGCCTACAGAAGGATTGAGGAAGTTTGAGACCCTCTCATACCTTCCGACACTCACCAGGGAGCAATTGGCCAAGGAAGTTCAATACCTTCTCAACTCGGGATGGGTTCCTTGCTTGGAATTCGAGTTGAAGGTGATCATTTTCAAAACCTTCCTTACAATTTAAATTATATATATGTATAAATATTTATGAGCTTAACGAAGAAGAGTTGGCGTACATAGTCGTCTCTTTCTCAGCTCGAACCGATGATTTTAATGTCATCAATGTCGTAAGTAGACTAACTTTATCGTTACATATATATACTTGAAAAGCTAATAATATGCTTTGTTTTCTTTGATGGTAGCACGGATTTGTGTACCGTGAGAACCACAGATCACCAGGATACTACGATGGACGCTACTGGACAATGTGGAAGCTGCCCATGTTTGGATGCACAGACCCAGTTCAGGTGTTGAACGAGCTTGATGAGGCAATTAAGGCTCACCCAACTGCGTTCGTTAGGATCATTGGATTCGATAATGTTCGCCAAGTGCAATGCATTAGTTTCATTGCCTACAAGCCTGAGGGCTACTAAGCAATGCCTTTGAATTATTAAACCCTACCTGCTTCGTTCTTCTTTTCTTTCTGTAATTTTTTTTTTGGAAATGCAATTTGTTGAACATTATCCTTGTGGGTTTTGCTGATTTAGGATGCTTTTGAAATACTTTTGCTTTTTCTTCCTTCCTTGTATTGCTTTTTTTTTTTTAGTTTCTTATCGGATGGATCAGTATCGATCCGGTATGAAATGGAATGAAATGCAATACGATGTTTGAGAATAAATTTATAAACTTTTCGAGCATTTTAAATTTAATTTGTAATTTGTTATCTTCGATATATTTTTAATTACTGCATGAATAATATAATAGAAAGAAAAACTTTTTTAAAATTAAATTAGATATCAATGAATATCAGAAAATTTCAAACGTAATTAGAGAGTTTTAGAAGAATAACAGTTGATTACGAAACAAATGTTTGAGTAAGTAGATTCATCAAACACCTTTAGTTAGAGATTATTAGGAGTTCAAATATCTTCCTAAGCTATAAGCTCCTCCACCGGAAATTCAAGATATCCAGTATGATATTTTGTGAGAAGTGAATGGCTATAGTTGTTCATCTTATCTTTCCCATATTCGATCGGATGAGATTGTTTTCAAGATATATATGTGAGTGGTTCTAATTGCCTCTCTTAAAAGATAAAAATACCAACCCCTTTTCCCTCATGAGATGGAGACATATCCATCTCTCATCTTCATAGTAAACAAAAATATTTTTTCTGTTTAAAAAACATATTTTCACTTAATAAGTGAAAAATAAATATTTCACATAAGAGGTTTCTATTCACAATCTCTTAAGGGATTAATATTTTTTTTCAAATCGAAAAATTGTATTAAGTCAAACAACTTAGAGAAGAAATATAACTAAGTAATATATATAACTTGGGCTTCTTTTTGGACTTGAACATCCCATTTCCACTCAATAGCAGCCCTTCTGTTTGGTGCTGTAGCCCACTTAAGCACGAGCTTGAAACTTTAGCCCAACCGCTTAAAAATTTTTCTTTAATTTTAAATATTTAATTCAAATATTGCTTGCAAATCCAATTAAACTAAAAATTCATTTTTTCATAGATAAATTTCATAAAGTTATATGAAATTCAATTGTTAATTTAATACTTATCATCTTTGGTAGAAAGAAATTTTGAATTAAAATTTTAGTTTTAATTTTATGAAATTTATTATACTTTACATAAGGTATATTAAAAGTGATAAAATCCATAAATAAATAGTTATAAAATTTTAATTTAAAAAATATAAATCAATCAAGTGTAGTCTGATTAATTTTCTTATATCTTATAGAAGATGTGGAGAGTGCAAAGTCCTGATAATTTTAGTCTATCGTAATAAAATTGTAAATTCATAATAAATTTATATTTAAAAAAAAAGTGAATGGTCTCTTTTATCTTTTTAATTTAAAATTTTATAATAAATTTTAACTTATTTTGATGCAGGTGGATAGTGGAACATGTACATATTTCATTTCATGGGATTAAATATTAAATAACTTATTTGCTCCAATGACGTCTTAATAAATAAATAAAACTATAATTTAAGATAAATGAATTAAAAAAATAAATTAACTATTATAGAAGGAAAGAAATATATTTATATGTGGATAAATTAATCCCTTTGTTTTAAAATATAAATTATTTTTAGATAATTATTTTGAGTATTTTAGGAAGTAATCAATTGTCTTCTTTTCAATTTTATTTCTTTTTTTGAAGAATCCAATTTTACTTTTATTTTATATTAGACACAATAATTGTTTTAATAATTTTTAATTTTGAGATAAATAGTAATTTTGTCCAATTACTTTTAATATTTGAGATAAATGGTAATTTAATCAATTTATTTTTTAATTTATCATAATTTGAAAAAAATTAATTGTGTTCTGAATGTTCATTTAAAATTTAAAAAGAAAAAATAGTTCATAGCCTCGTATGTAACGCCCGACTGGCACAAACCCTTCCCTGCAAATGATCTTTCAACCACTAACTAACTGAACAGTAAACGTCCTATCAATCAGTGCCAGCAAATTTGTTTTGCTTTTGCAAACCTTCAATAAATGTCCCCTTTCTTTTCTTTAATAGGGAAAGAAAAGTTGGCCTCTTACTTCCAAAATTATAAAATAAATAAATAAATTTAAAAATATTTATTTTCAAAAACTTATTATGGTTAGCTTTTTCATACAAAAATATTCACAAAAGTGTTATATAATTTACAAATTTTAATATAATAAAAAATCCAACTGAAAATTTAAATGCATATCATTGAATCTCCAAAATTAATATCATCAACTACTAAAAATTTTAATTATTAAAAAATTAAATATTAAACAGCTAGAATTTTAGAATTATCTTTTGTTTATACTTTTCTTTTTCTAATCTCACCTTTTATTTTCATATTCATCTTCCAATACTCAACCAACATCAATTATAAGATATTTTACGTATAAGCGAAGTGAATTTTCGTGGATATCTTATTAAATTTAACCCGTCTAAAACTATTTGAGTATAAATTATATGAGTATGGAACGGATATAAATATTAAAATTTGAAATAAATGTAAATTTTAAATATTTTAAAAGAAATTTTAAGTGATAGGCATGAACATGGGGCAAGCTGAACAAGTAATTCATATTTTTCCCTCAATATATTTTATTTTTTTTGAAATTGGATCTTCTAAATTGAAAGAACTTCTCCTTAGATACCTCTAGAGTTGGAGGATGGTTCACTGGCCTCGGGTGGTCATAGTTATAAATGCCAATCTTCAGTATAAGACTCTGTTTCTTTGAAAAAGATAAAAAGCCTTCTGTGCGTGTATGCACTATGCAGGAACTAACCAAACACAACAAAACATAAAATCCTCCACTTAGACCCCATTTATAATAATTTATTGTCATTTTCCTCTTGGCATCTCTTTTTATTGTATTGTGCTTCAAGATAATATTTGCCACCTCAAAAATGACACGTATACACGTCCACTTGGCCTTTTTTATTTGACAGTTAGCATAACCATGCTCTTATTAAGATTTAGAACCAAACCTCATTCTAACGTCATCAACTCTCAATTTTTTCCCCAAAATATAATCTTATCTATTCCATAAAAGTAGGTATAGTTTGATTTCAATCAAAAAAAATGTGATTAATATGACCAAATTATGGAAAGAATTTACAATTGGAAGATTGAAATTAGTATAAACAATAAAAGGGATATCCAAAATGCTAATCCTTATTTCTTTCATATTACAATTACAAACAAGGATTAGATATAAAAGAGACACACATAAATATTACAGAGGAATCCCACCCAAAGATCTAATCATCTCTCTCTTTTTATAAACAAGAAAGAACCTACCAAGAGAAACACTCGGCTCTCCCCTCCTTTCTTATTTCTTCAAAATTAAACCTCTCATCAATCTTCATTACATGTACATATATTGAGAGTGCACGATGCCATAACTCACCAAGAAACACCAATAAACCTGTATTTACAACCAAAAAACAGAATTACACTAACATTGGTGCCATTTGTAGTTCTGTCCCTCTTAAGACTCAAAATTTGTTAATCTCTATTTCTTTTTTTCTTTTTTCAACTGAGAGTTCATTCAATTCAATGTTTATGCCACGGCAGAGATGCTGCAATTTCGCCTATCTCTGCTAAGGCAATCAAAGCCTTCAATCCTCACTGCCGCAGGCGTATGCCCGAATTTCATTCGGACACACCCTCCTCCTTTACGAGCTGACGATGAAGATGGTGATGGTGGTGCAGGAGATAAAGGAGTCATCTTTCCATTGCCAAATTGAGCGTCTTGAACTACAGGATTAGATGCCCTACTGGGTGGTGATCCACAGTAGAATGGTGGAGATGATGCTACCTGGTAACCAGATCTTTCCCCACCATATCCTCCCTAGGGGGAAAAAATTAAGGAGAACAAAATAAGTTTCCTTTGTTGCTTATAATATAAAAGCAATATATTTTCCTTTTTCATTTGTCATTGAGATTTAAACAAACTGAAGTTCTAAATTAATTGGAAACAAGAAAGGAATGAACTTTAAATATGTAAAGTATTTTAGCCATAAAACTGCAAGGAGCAGTTGTCAAAGTGAAAATAACAACAACCACAAACAAAAATTAACATCATCAACAACAACAATAAAGGGAGCTAACAGATGAGCAGCAAGAAATTTCTAGAACAATTTACAAGAAAAACCGTTTCCCTAATAAATTTTGCACAGAATTTTATACAAAATAAAATAAAATTATATAAGAAAAACAGTTTCATGTTTTGGGTTACTGTTGATTTAAAATAAAAATAAGTGGGTGTTTAGCTCCTTGGCCAGTCCTTTACTATTAATCTATGTGCCATAGTGGGTGTCTGTGTATTTTTTTTTTTTTAATTCAGCCACCATAGCAAACCAGCAGCCAGGCAAACAGACAGATAGAGATGAACCTTAGTGAGAAATAGGTCTAAAAGCTCAGCACCAGCCTTCGAATCTCCCATATCACCCTGGTTACTGTAAAAAGCAATAAATCATCCACTTTTAGATAGAATAAAACAAATCTTGAAGAAGGAAAAAAAAATACATGGAAGGCACAAAAATACATACTTCATAGGCAATCTTAAGGGTCTGATTTGATCGTAAAAGGAAGGATTTGAAAGGCACAATCGACGAGGCTTGGGACAAACCATAGAATCCACCATCATCATCCTCTCCTCGTTGCCTCCCATGGCGTTCTTTTGCTGATACCCACAATAATTCATTTTCAATTTATCGCTCAAATCAATAAACGCCTGTATGAAAAAAAAAATGAACATATAACATCAAAACAAAGATCTGCAAAATTCTGCAATAAACCCAATAAAATTTGGGTAAGAAAAGAAAAGATTCTCTTTGTTTATATTCTTTTTCGAGACAACCAAACAGAAAGTTAACAAATTTACAACATAGATCTGTCCAGAGAGAGGTACCTGTGAGGGCAAGAAGGAACCTCCACGAGGAGGAGAGGAGATAAATAAGGAGGAGATAGTGAGATTAGATTTAGAGAGAGGAAATGAAGAGAGAGATAAAGAGACGGGTTAGATTGAGTCTTCAATATTCATACAACAAAGCGATAGAGAAGAAGATGAGCATGAGCTCAGGTTAGGTTCAGGTGTGCTCGAGTGCAGATTCGTTTTCTGTGAGATTTAGTTTTTGTTGACCGTTCGTTTTATTTATTATTTTTTAGCCTCGAGTTCTGTGTCGACAAATTGCTGCAAGAGAATCTGAGGAAACACATGCTTTTGCTTTTTATTTATTTTAGATTTTTTTATGGAATAAATTTTTTTTATTAATAGTGGGATTTATTTAATAGTATATAAGAATAAATAATTATTTAATTTCTAACTTTTATAATAATTATATTTCATTTATTAAATTTTATAGTTCTTGTTTTGATTTGGGATGGCAGCTTTAAAAAATCAAAATAATATCGATTAATTTTATTTTATCTTTGTGTAAATATACAATTTATTTCAATTAAATAAATGTTAATTTAAAAATAATTTAGAAATTTATCTTGCCTTTTTTTTAAATTAAAGCAATTTAATCATTTTCTTAATTATTATAAAAAGTCAAAAATTATTATTTTTAATAGCATGCATAAATTATTAATTTTCCAATTAGTGTGGCTAGTGTCAAAGATTGGGATTATATCCCTAAACCTTTATTAATATTTTTTTTCGAGATAATAAATACGTTGTTTTCTTTTTAAAAAAAATACAGATTAAATAAATTTATTTATTATATTATCATCGAATCGTATATATATTTATTATTAAATTATAATAATAAATAATTATTAATTTAATAGGGATAAACTTTACCGGTTAGTTAATATATATTTACAAATTAAAAGCATAATTCTACTTTGGTTACTCATCCCTTTGGAATAATTACTATAATTTAATTAACAAATTTTCATCCCTTTATTTTGAAAGAATTTTCGAACATTTTGGAAAAAATATTAAATTTAATTAAGGTAAAAATTCATTATCTTAATTTTAAATTTATCCGAAATAATTGAGATATTAAATCTTTAAATAATTTTGTAAGTTAAAAATTTAAATAATTATTAAACTCAACCTTTTTTGGTCTCTCTTCCTAAATTATTCCTTTTGACTCAATCTCAGCATCTCTCACTTCAGTGGATCCTCTTTTGATTAGAGAGTATCAAAAGTTGACGTCGAGCCAATCCCAAGAGCCCATTGACTCGTTCTCACAAAAATTAGAAAAATGGCCCATTGACCCAATTTTCCTTATCCCGGAGGGCCTCCATGCCGGCAATGCATGGCTTTGGTTACGATAAGATGGTAGAATCTCTATCATATATTTGTGGACCCAAAACTTTTGTCTTCATTTGCAGGGTGACCATTTGATTTATCCGATCCAAATCACATGGATCCAATAAAATCCGATTGGATTATAAATGAATTGAACAAATATGATTTTTTTTTAATTTTTTTAAAAAAATAAATTATATATAATTTGACAATACGTTCAATTTTGATTTTGCAAGCACAATAGATTTTGAAAGGTCACAAAAAGGAAAGAGAGAGAGAGAGAGAGAGAGAGAGAAAAATGCGTGTTTGAAAGTTTAGTGAGATGACATAAAACTTAAAATGGTCCAATCTTGTACAGGCCGCCCTACCATAATCATTTTCACTTGTAATTTTCAACCTATAAAGCCCCAAAAGGAAAAAAAAAAAAAAGAAATTAGAAAACAACGTCTTACAACACGTGTCCTCAATGTTAGACTTTTTTTGAAAAAATAATTAATTAGACTTGTATCATAAATAGTTTATTAAAAAATTTTAATATTTTAATTCAAATTACATCCAAAACGTATTTAATTTATTTTCAAAATTTTAAATTCACGCGAGAATTTGGGTAAATTGAGTGGTGATTTTACTTGGTATTTTTCATAAATCCATGTGAATTTTATTTAATTTGCTAATAAATTTTGTTAAAAACTTTTTTAGTGTAAATGAAATTCATTCAATTTTATAAAATTCATTTATAAATCTAAGTTTTATGTTTACAAATAATAAAAATTCATTTAAAATTTTACATTTTTAATGAACATCAATCATAAAATTCATTTCAAATATGTAGTTTTAAACGCATGCTAATTTTTAGACTAAAATTCATTGTAAATATTATCAATTTCATTGAAAATTAACTCAAATATAACTAATTTCATAAAATTAAAATGCAAAATCTCAAATATTATTTGTACCATATATGAGTATCTGAAATACGTTAATTAAGCTTAATTAATTAATGATATCCAAATTACAAGATTAATAAATTTTTTTTTTCATAAAATAATTAATAAATAAAGAAGTTTCCTAATTCAAATGTTGATTTATTCACTTACTAATCTATTTTTTTTTTTTCCCCTCTAGCTAGCCCCACAAAAAATACTACTACATTCCTCTGTGTACCATGTGCTACTCTTTTTTATTCAATTACATGTGTAAACAGCTTTGCATACCCTTCCCTTCTTTTGATTCATGATTTATAGATAAACCCTAATTAAAAGCTTTAAAAGAACAAAAAATAAAAAAAAAGCTAAAGTGAATTAAAGCTACCCTTGTCTCTATTTCCATGTTCCTTTGCTTTGCCTTTGTCCTTTCACTTTCAATTTGCATCACAATCTCTCTTTACTCTTCTTCCATGTCACCCACATGTATTTACTTTGATTTGCAGGCCCTCACACCCATATTTTATACCTATTTATGTAATTTTCCCCCTTTTTTTTACAATATTTACAAAAGGGTGTCTAGAATATTCATTTTTGTGCATCCATGCACATCCATTATCTAGTCATCAAGCAATATATAAATTGTTTTGTGGGTCAATGTGCTGGGAAAAAAAGTGGTGAAGAATCTCTTTGAAGTTTCCCATCTAAAACTCTTACTTTGCTCATCTTCTCTTCACACCAATGCAATTGTTGTTCACTTATGTCACTCATTCTCAATACCCTTGACACTATTTTTAGGTCTATTAATCCCATCAATATCTCCATCTCTTCCTCTACCTTCAATTTTCTTTTTCTTATGCATTTTCGAGCTCGGCGAAGATCTTTAAGCTTCATCTTTTTCTGTTCACAAAATGTGAAAAAAGATTCAAAAATGTTAATTATCTAAAAAGTTTACTTAATATGAAAAAGGAAATAAATAAAGAGCTTCATTGTTACTTTTTTGTTAACTTTCTTCATTAGTTGGAGAAGAGCAGGATCAACAGATCCTCTTCGATTTCTCCTAAAGAAAGAAGTAAGAATCTGGCAGGGTTTTCGTTTATCAGCTTTGAGAAATTTCATGAATGTTTGGATTCCATCCTCCATTATCATTAGAAATGCAGCTGATGAAATTCTTGAACCAAAACCATCTTCCTTTGGATCATCTTCTGAATCTTTGGTGAGACATGAAAATAACTTACATTATTAGAAATAATATAAAAAAAAAATGAGAATGTAATTGAGTTTATTAAACTCAATTCGTCAATCAATAGTCAAATGATTTAATGCCTACTTTGTAATATGCATTAAAGGATTTGTTTGGTACACATTCTTATTTGAACAATATGCTAATTGTGTGTGTGTGTGTGTGTGTGTGTGTGTGTGTGTGTGTAATATATAAAGAATTATGTGAAGGTCCTCCAAAGAATAAAGAAAAGGAAAGCAAAACGGTATAAGAAAATAATAGTGCTCTAATCAAGAAACACTATGGATCCACATTTCTTTGTAATGTCCAATTAAAAGAAAAGATTAAGAAATTAATAACATAACATCAAAGATAAAAGAAGATAAGCATAATTATTGTAACTTTTAATATTATGTATATGTAGGTACCTCGATATTCTGGTACTAGAAGTAACTTTGGTGCCAAAAGTCTCATTCTGGCATAGACTTCAGGTCTCCTGCCTTGTTCATAAGGTTCATTTTCTACATATCTTTGTAAAAGAACTTGGAATTGCTGAAACTGCTGTGCAATATATGCTGGACAACCCAGATCGAAATCAAGCTGCTGTGAAGCTGTCTTACAACGGAAGTTCTTGTAATTCCAATTAAGAGCTTCCCATGTCAAGCAAATTTGAGCTACATAGGTAGCCTCTAGTTCATGATACGGGTTTTGGCGGATGTCTGAAGGCTTTTTGTTCATAGTTGTAATTTTATGAACAATTCTATCTGAAATTGATCTTGGACATACTTGAATAGACTTCAGTGATTCTGGAAAATATATAGGTACTAAGATATTTAGCTAATTAATGCATTAACAAAAAATTTGAGAAAAACACACAACTAGTACTAATTAAGTCCATCTACTTACCTGTTTCATGAAGCTTTTGAGCACTAATTCTATCCAGGAACATCATTTCTTCATCATACTTTTGAAAGACAGTGTAGGATTCCCATTTAGGACAACTTCTTCGGGACGAAGAAGAAAATGGATCTTCAGTTACTGAATCCTTAATTGAGCTCCTCCATTCAGAGGAGCTCTTAGATGTAGAACCTGCAGTGCATGAATCACCGAATATTTCTCCTTCTTCATCATCTTTTTCTTCAACTTGAAGCTTCTTATTGGACTTGAATTGGGTTGCTGCAAAAATCAAATACCTTTCATCCCCAACAAAATTTGTATCCTGTTTTTTATTTTCCATCTCCTTCTGATTAATGTACTCTTCTGCGAGTTACAGCATAAGCAATATCAGGACTAATGCTGTAATAATAATGCGTAACAAGTACAACATGTGACTCTAAGATAACAAACTGAATTATTATTGTGATATATATGATAATACCTCCGTAGTTTTCATCACTATCTACCAAACCAGTTCCTTGGCGGTGTGTAGTGATGGTTGAGGTGGGGCCGCCTTGATCCGGAGTAGAATCTTGAAGGGAATCAGCATCTCTTGTTGTTATGTCTTCTTCGTTATGTTCAGATTCTGAACCTGCTGAGGCAAGAAGAGAAAACTGTTCGTCACTAGCAAAAGTAGTATCATCATCATCTTCTTCTTCTTCTTGAAACTCTACAGGCGATTCCTCTCTTGGAGTTATGAATTCTTGAACATTATGATTTTGAGTTCTTTGATTAATATTGGAGTTGTTACACAAAAATACAAGTGATTCACCACCATGAACTATGTCAGCTACGAGATGATCTTTTTCTTTAGGCTGAGTGTTGTAATAGTAGGTTTCATTATTATCTGTTTCTTCTTCCTCATCAGAAAACATATTATACTCGTAACCATTTTGATTTCTGCAAAAGAGAAAAAAAATTTGTGAACAAACTGAGAGAGTGAAATCAATAATAAGTTTCAGCTTAACTGCACCATAGTTTTTTTCTCGGATCTTCAAGATCAAAATGGAGCTAATTTAAAAAAGGAGAAGAAGATAAAATAAGAAAAAGAAAGAAAAAAGAGTTTGGAAGCAAAGACCTTTGGATTATAGGGTAGCTGCCAATGAAGTTGAGGAGCTTGAGAAGCAAAGTGGAAGAGAAGTAAAGGAAGAGAAGGAGAAAAAGGGAGGAGCTTGAGACATTGTAGAACAACCAGAAGAGAGTTTCTTTTGAGCATTGCATTTTCTTTGTTGCTCAAACAAATGAGTCTCCTAATTAGCTACTTTGAATGAGCAAAGCAAAGCTCCTACGCACAAAAAATAAAGTGAGTGCTTCCTTTAGCTTTATAATGTAAGTATAAAAAATGTGCAAAAAAAAAAAAATTATATATACCCTTTTCCTTCTTTTCAAATTTGTCCACCTCTTTGCTTCAAAATGGCCAATGTGTCCTACCACATGCAATAATAAAGCCATACAAATAATAAATCTATTTTAATGTAATTAAATACAATATTCTTTAAATAAAGATTATTATAATTTATATACACTTGAATATTATATTCATATCCACATATATGAATGCAATTTTTCTTTTCTTTTTATGTACTGCTATTTATAGAAAAAAAAAAACCAAAACGAATCATGAAGAGTACACTTTGCATTAAGAGCAAATAGATTTTGTATGATAATGTGTAATTAAAATAGAAAATCCAACCAACGATTGTTGAGATGAGGGATTTGCCACTCTTCTCTTTTAAGTGATGTAGAAGATTCGATTCTCATAAATGATAAAATACTCGTTAGAAATACACTATCTCTTAATGAATCAATTCGGTATAAACAGAATTTAGTGGACTAATATATATGATTAAGATCAAAAAGTAAAAAAATCCCAATATCAAAATTCTAAATTCAAACAAAATAAGAAGAAGATAGACCAAAACCTTACAACACGCAACTAAAAAACATATATAGGTTCTACTTTCTAAAAGAATTATATTTATTTAACAAAAATAAAAATTTTCAATAGTATAATTTGACTTAATTAAAATATGATTTAAGAGTTTGGCGGTGAAGCTTTAGATTGATAGTATTCTTTGCCTCCAATGAGATAAAAGAGCTGCCTTTTTTATTTGGGTGGGTTTGTTTGTCTCTTTTGATTAACATTTTCTTCATTTTTGCTTCTTGTCCCTAACTTGGATCCTAAGTTTTTTGGCAGAAGATGCTGTCTTACTCTCAATTACTTATTTTAATCACAAGCAATCTTATTTCATTTATTCTCCTTTTGTTTATTAAATGCATCGTCAATCACTTCTTGCAAATTCTACTAAATTTCTCCTTTTATCTTTGACTAATTACTTTTTTTTTTTTTTTTTTATTCATAATGAGAAGAACACTATCCATACATGAAAATGTGTTATCCGAATCTATAGGCCCACTCTAAGTCAGACTTAGCCCACAGTGAAGCCCACTACTCTCGTATTTAGTGAGAAGGTGAAGTGTCTGAGTTTCGACCAGGTCGAGTTTCGACCAGGTCAAGTTTCTAGTAATATCGATAAAACCTATATACCGCTGATTCTCCAAGCCGACATTAATAAAAAGAAAGAAAGAAATGATTTGCCTGCACAATGTCTTTAAGCATTGATCATTAAAAAATTGCCCAAATGTGGCATTTTCTTTCTGGGTTGTGTTTAAATAATTAATAACATTGATCCTAATTTGAGGAAGTGCTCAGCAAATTTTATGGAAAGCAGCAAAAATTGATGTGGCCACTTCCTTATAATGTCTAATTGACACATTGCTAATATTTGACATGATAACAGTCTTACTTACCCAATTAAATAATCCTATATATATATATATATATATATATTTTTATTTCCTCTGAATGATCTTCTAACAAAGAAGTATATAGAGGCTATATATAACAAAATAAAAAAAAGAAAATTTTAGAAAAAATAACTTAGTTGAGAGAGAGAATATAGGATTAGATGAGATTCTAGAAGGTGGAATGGAAGAAACACAATGAAGCTAGTAAATTGAAGTTCTAGTTAGGATTGAAATTAACAGAGGCTCTGAAGACAAATGAGAGTTGAGAATTGAAGATCCAACAGAAATGCTTACTAAAGATACAGTCTTTTGGGTTGGTGACCATTTTAACCACTCCTAGCTATTATTATTATTATTATTATTATTATTAAAATAAACAACAGTATAGTGTAATAGAAGCACCCCATGAAAGATCTTGGAGTGTCATTTATCAAATATTCTACATATACCAATCATTATTGCATATATATAATTATAAGCTTCAACCTATCTTCTATATTTTTTCATATTAATATCTTCAAATTAAAAAAATAGAGTTAGAATTTTATATTATTTGATACTAATTATAATTAGGTTATGCTCGATTACTATATCTGCAACTATGCGTACATAATTATAAGTGGTCACTCTATTTGTATTAGCATTCAATCATTGTACTGCTGATTTTTTTTTATTCCTCAACTATATATATATATATATTTCAAGATTAATTAAAAATGCAAAAATTTTAGCAAAACCCCATCATGTGATGTATTGATTAAGGACAAATGCATGATATCAGTCTATGTTTAACTATTCATTGTTTCTAATTAAATATGTAAGCCTTGTAACTTTGGCCATTGCTATAAATAACAAAATCCAGCTCAATTTGTCATAAAGGAGTATTAAATTAAGATATTTATTCATCTATTATTCACGTCAATATGAAATTTGTGAAATAATATATCAATAGGATTGGTCTGATTAAAAAGGATTCAAATCCATAAATATTTGTGAATCACGATGTGTTCGTTATGAATCAGTATAATACGACACGAACAAGATTAGACTTTACCCAA
This sequence comes from Jatropha podagrica, assembly GCA_947857235.1. Taxonomy (NCBI): domain Eukaryota; kingdom Viridiplantae; phylum Streptophyta; class Magnoliopsida; order Malpighiales; family Euphorbiaceae; genus Jatropha; species Jatropha podagrica. The sequence continues at coordinate 25,738 of CANUEP010143931.1, read as the reverse complement.
TTGATTCGAACACCTTAAATATAAAAACGAAAATATTAGTGGGTAATGTTTATTATATATTATCTTTGTGACTAACAATAAATTAGAAAAGTTTCTAAACCACAACCGACCATGGGGTGGTTTCTTCTCGTTTTTTTCTATCATTTTTCTTTATTTTGTTTAGTTTTTTTTAATAATATCTAAATTTATGATTTTTGAAATAAAATTTGAATTTAATCTTTCAGTTGATAAATCTTAAGTGCTTTTAATACCCTCTTAACGGGTATTAATCTCTCTCCATTTATAGGGTTGTTCCTCTTTATTGAGGAGTTCTTATATAGATATTTTATTTTTCAAGCATTTTAGAAGATAAAATGAATTGTTGGTTGCTTCTGATTGGAGACTTCAAATCTTCATATTCGGATAAATTTTTCTTATCAATAGAGTTTGGTAGTGCGACATGTTCATCTGTTAAAGTTTAGTATATTAAATCTTATGCAAATGTTAGTTATAATAAATTTTTGAAAAAATAATATTCAGGACAATATTATAAAAAATTTCTTTTGTTATCTCATTTGAAAATGTATTCGAAAAATTAACATTTTCTGCCAAAATCAACATCATCTCTAAATAAAAAATTTCAATTTTTTATATTTGTATTTCTTTAGAAATATTACAATGTGCTTAATTTATATTCATCATTAATGAGAAGTTAATTTTTTTTTTAAAAGAAAACAATAAACTAGAAAAAACATACAAATACTTTACTGAAAAACAAATAAAACACACACCCAAATATAGTGATTTGGACAGAAGAGAGAGAGAAGGAGGAGATGATGTAAGAGAAACCAATTGTCAATAAGTTATTGATGAAAACATCAGTGAAGGCCATGTTGAGATTTGGACTAGGGTTTGGTGGGTAGAAATGGGTGAAGGTGGTTGGGCAGGATCATAGAAGAAAACCTTTTTTAGTGTGACAAGACTCAATCCTCGTGCAGGAAACTTTGCCACTCCTTCACCACAAAATTAACTCACTCATTTTCCAACCCATAAATCAATAAAGAAACAAAATTCCTTTTACTAATTTTTTCTTTTTGGTAATAGAAAAAGAACGAAAACAAAACTACACGCAGAGCCTAGAATAGACACCACCTCTCATATCATGCCTAATCCACAAAACTTCAGCATGCTTAGCATATTAAATTTACATTTTTTTGTATTTGAAGGTAAATCTTTCAAAGTTACAAAATGCAAGAATCATATCTACAAAATCCAATTAATAAGGTGAAAGCAAAGACTTTGTTTTAACCCAATGATAAAAGTAAAAATATTTAGGTGTAATGTATTTATACATAAATTGTAGTTTGATACGTATGTAGGGAGTCTGTTGGCTTTGGTTTAGATCTTGGTTATGTTAAATTTTTCTTAAACTAAAATATTATTTGCTGATACAGAAACATTTACAGTGGATGGGTATTTTGGTAAAATTCACAAAACACTCATATAGGGATGGCATTTTAGTAAATTCTACCCATGAACCATCTTTGTCAAAGTGTTAGCTGTAATTATCAAGATGAACAAAAAAATAAATAAAGACTATGGCCAGCTGCTTCTTCTTGAAGGTTGATTTAATAGCAACACAGAACCTTAATATAACTCTTTCTTCTTGATCCCATAAGAGCTCTTAATTGCTTTCAAGAACCATATATATACTGCGGAGCAGGTTTGAGTTCTTGAAGTTATAACAAATGGAGGAAAATCTTCCTCCAGGATTCAGATTCCATCCAACGGACGAAGAGCTCATTACATTTTATTTAACAAGAAAAGTTTCTGATGTCAGTTTCACTTCCAAAGCTATTGTTGATGTTGATCTCAATAAGTCTGAACCTTGGGAACTTCCAGGTATTAATTTATTACTTCTCTTAGCTATTTTTCTGGTTTTCAATTAGTTTTGTGTTTAGATATTCCAATCTTTGTTCTTTGTTTTCTGAAAACATATAGTTCAAACATTATGTTATTGGAGTATACTATTATTGTGAAAGGGCTTTAGGGTACATGGAGAAAAGAAAAATGAAAGAAAAGATAAATTAAGTGGTGATAAATGATAATTAATAATTAAAATCTGATGCAGGCAAGGCTTCAATGGGGGAGAAAGAATGGTACTTCTTTAGCCTGAGAGATCGAAAATACCCGACCGGACTTCGAACGAATCGAGCTACAGAAGCTGGGTATTGGAAAACCACAGGGAAAGATAAAGAAATATTTCGTGGAGGAGTATTGGTAGGGATGAAGAAAACCCTAGTTTTTTACAAGGGTAGAGCTCCAAGGGGTGAGAAAAGTAACTGGGTTATGCATGAATACAGGCTTGAAAACAAACATCCTTTCAAGCATAATAAGGTACATATGTCAAGTATATATTTTGAGTTCTTTACTTTCTTTTTTTTTTTTTTTGAGAACAATTCTAGTTTTAAAATTCAATATTCAAATAATTTTTTTATTTGGGAGAATAGTTAAAATTAATGTTTGATATAAGATACATTAACGGCCAAATATAATTATTCTATTATTTAAAATCACATTCAATATTCATATAATTTTGTTTCTTAAAAAAAAAGTTATTATGCGAAACAATTACAAAGTAAATCTTTATCTACTTAATAATTTTCTCATAATATGGTTATAATGGATTAGATCTAGTAATATGGTATTACATAAAAAAAAATGTATATAATCATAAGGCGAAATTCAAAAGAATAGTTGAAAATCACGACATTCTTAAAATTAAAATTTTCTCCTCTAAATTTTATTTTTGTTCTCAAAATTATACATATTGGTATCCCAAATTCCACTTTATTTTTAGCCATCACCACTTAAATTGTAGTTTTGCCCTTGTACGTAATTATATTATGTAATATAAAAAGACTATTTCTTAATTTTAATAATCCTCACAAATTGGTTAAACTCCTGCTACAATGAACGAAAAAATTGAACTAAAAATCTATATTTCTCACATCTTTAAAATGAGTGAAGAAACTAGTTATCAACTCATTTCTTTATATTTTTAAAAATAATTAAGAAAAAAAGGCCTATTAACAACTATAAGTTTTCTAAAAAAATTTGACTAAATAATGAATAAGATGTTGATTGAGGTGGTAAGCGATCTCAATTCTATAAAAGCGACAACATAAATTTTAAATCCGAAAAACTCAGTTTGCTAAGAATAAAAAAATCTTTATGCTCTATGATTCAAGAGGAATTACACCCCTTGATTACATTAAAATAAAAATATTGAACAAATAAAAAAAAATATATCCAATTATTTCGTTCTTTTAATTTCGCAATATATTTTTTTTTAATATTTCTTGGATATTAAATTATCTTTCATTTCCTGCAGGAGGAATGGGTAGTTTGCAGGGTATTCCAAAAGAGCTCACCAGCAGCAAAAAAACCACAACAGACACTATCCTCTCAACAATCTTTAGGATCTCCGTGTGACGATACAAATTCCATTGTCAATGAGTTTGGAGATATTGAGTTACCAAACCTAAACAACATTGTCAATTCTTCCTCATCTACTTGCTTCAATAACCTCTCATCAACACAAAATACTAATTTTCTCGCCACCAACAACAATGAAACCAATGTAAATTTAAACACAAATATGAATATGAACTGGGCTACGACTCTCCCTTCACTCTCTTGGCCTTCAAGCTTGCTAAGCTCAAATCTCACAATGAATTCCTTGCTTCTCAAGGCATTACAGTTTAGAAGCTACCAACAGGGAGAAGGTGCAGCAAGTAGTAGTACAAATAATCCTTACTCATTCCTTACACAAGGAATTCCTCAGTTTGTCGGAACGACGACGGATTGTATAAGTTCAAATAATTTTCAGGCTGCTTCTTCTTCTTTATCCTCCAAGGTTTTAGAATCTGTATTGCCACAACAACAACCACAGCAGGAGCAACCATTCAATTTGGACTCCATTTGGTGATGAAGCTGTGTAAATTATTAAACTATAGCTAACATCATTTCTGTTTTAATTATCTTCAACCAAGACTTAAAGTATATATAGAGTCTTGAAGCAACGAAGCTCAAGCTCATGCATATAAATGCCACAAGAAAAATAATGGTCAGATTTCATTAATTTAGAGATGTAAAAACCTTAAAAAAATTGTAATGTTTTAGTTAATTAATTATGTATCTCTTTCTGTTGAAGTGTTAATTTTAGTTAAGTTGGTGAACTACTGCTTCAATACAAAGGAAGTAGCTTTGCTAAAGTAATATAATTACAAGTCATTTATTGTTAGTCTTCTTATTGCTGTCTTTTATCATATTTCCTTCCTATGCATATACCACATGATCATTCTCAAAGTCAATGTGGATGGGAGACGGTCTAGATAATATAGTTGAATTAATTTGTAAAAAAAAAAAAAAAAAAAAAAAAAAAAAAAAAAAAAAAAAAAGAGCCTCTTGGTGAAAAATCCAAAATCTTTACACAATTTTCCAATTTCTGTAATTATAAATATTTCAGTTTGAGGGTGGCAAACTAGCAAACCGCAAGCTAGTTAACTTATGAGTTAATATTAATCTTTTAGCATTGGTTGGCCCAAATCCAATAAGTTCATATCATTTATTTTCAATTCATGGGTTCTAATTTCTCACCTAGTTTATTTCTACCCTTTCAATTTGTAATATAGTATCAAAACAGGTCCGGCCCGATTCAGTTATTTCTCAGTTCACTAGTGTTATTGCTGCATTTTAATTCGAGCTCTCGTTTGGATGTCCAGTCTCCAGCAAGATCCATTTAATTAATTTCAAAGAGCAAAAGGCCCAACAGCATTTTAATTCGAGCTCTCGTTTGGATGTCCAGTCTCCAGCAAGATCCATTTAATTAATTTCAAAGAGCAAAAGGCCCAATTTAATTTGAAGGAAATGATTTAAACGTTAAGTATCATCTAGACCCAATTGCACTTGAGGAGGACTGTTAAAAAATCCACATCAACTAAATAGCAAATTCACATAGGTATATAAGGGTGACAAACTAACTAACTAATTAATAGGTCAATATTAATTTTTTAGCATTAGTTGGTTCAAATCCAAATAGCTCATATTATATATTTCATTGCATGATTCAATTAGGCATAGTCTGATTTATTTTGAGTTTGAATTCCCTCCAACATAAATTTATTATCAATATAGTGAATATTATTTAAAGGGGATGACTAGCCCTTGAAGTGTAACTCACAGTATTATTCCGATCCGTTGGACTTTCTAAATACATTTCACCCAATAGATTTTAGTCTCTAGCGCTTCCAATTTGTAATACAACATTACAATTGACAACTCTATGAAAACTCGAAACGTTTTTTTCTATCATAAATTGTAGGTTCTTCTTGTTATTGATTCAACTAGCGAAACTTTGGATACTTGAACTTAATATCTTCTGCTATTCATACTCTTATAAATGTGAAAAAAATTAACGGACTACAGTTAATTGGTTACTAGTGAAGTTTACACTCTATTATTCATTTTTTTTTCTTGGTTTATTTGATATAGAATGGACTTAGTAACATTATGGAATACTATCATATTTCTAATAATTTTCTCAAAATAAAGATAAGGAGACCAACCCAATTGTATTTGACCTTCTCATTATTAATAATCTCCACTGCCAAATATTAAGACACCAACTATAAATTATTTTTTTACACATCACAATAATTGTGTTACACCATATAAATAAAATAGGGTAACTTTCATAATACAAATTATGATTAATTATTTTTGCTAGTTTTGTAAAATCTTTTATAAAAATTTTCAATGAATAAACGTATCATTTCTAGATTTTTAATATAATATATACCTTTTTTTTAATAATATTTTAAGGCTTAAAATGCTTTATTTTGTTATTTTAGAAAAAAAGGGGATTTTTTTGTTATTAATTGCAAAAGAATTGCAAAGGCTGGGCCTTCAACTATGGACTGGATATGGGCTGGGGCTCGCCTCGTCATTTAATAACTCTCCCTTAAATGAAAACAATTAAACTCAGAGCAACACGGCAAACGCCTCCTCTCTCTCTCCCTCGAGCAATGGCGGGAAAGTCTATCACCGGCGACGGATTAACGGATAACCTTGCCGGAATGACGAAAAATCAGCTCTATGATATTATGTCTCAGATGAAGGTGCATTCTCTTTCCTTTCTTGAATTTTTATTATCCTCCATACAAACACTTATTTTCCCGTAACTTTCTGTTTTCACGATTGTTTGGTGTATGTGTTTGTTTTTCTTCAATACAGACATTAATCGAGCAGAACAAGCAACAAGCAAGAGAGATTCTCATCCAGAACCCTCTTTTGACTAAGGCACTTTTTCAGGTATTTATAATTAAATCTTTGTGTTTTTGTTTTTTTATCAAAAGGAGAAAAGTTCGGTATTTTTTTGTCGTTGAGCATTTTTCGAATTAAGAAAATGTGATATTTTTGTGAGATCGTTAGTAATTTTTTTGCATTCATGCTCTTTATTATGTGAATTTCGATGATTTTTTTATTGTGATGGTATAGAGTGGAATTAGGGTTTTTTTTTTATTTATTCAATTCGGAAAATCTTCTACCATCATGTGAAAATTTAACAAGGCGTTCATTGTTAGCATAGTGATTGTCTATCTGATTGTAGTTGCAATTATCCTGCCAGTTGCTTTATGTTTTCAATGGGATTAGTTACTCTGGTAGTTTGGAGTTCAAACGTCCTTCCCTTTTCCATACAGGAAAAAAAGGGATGATGAAGGGATTACCTTGCCTAAATAAACATAGGGATTAGATTATGATGAGACCATTAGTGTATATTAGGGGCCTATTTACAAAGGTTACTTTCAACAGTGGTCAGCTTAATTTAGCACTTAATTTCAGCATTTTATATACATTTTATTCTGATGGAGAAAAATTGCAAACTTTTAATTTGTTTCCATAAGGTCAGTGGTTCCACGATTTGATCAGAAACTTGCTGGAATCTGGCCCAGCAGTCTGTAAAATTCCTAATTGATGAGTTGAGCACATATCATATCTGAGCATTTAATCATCAAACTTCATAAGCTGCAGTGTTGTTTTTTGACTATCTCTATCCATATGATCTACTGTATGTGTATCCATCAATCTGAGATGTGATTTGTTGTGAGATTCTGACATCCTTTTGCTCTTCTGGTTGTGTATTCATTGACTTTAGGCACTAATCCAAATAAATTTCTATGATCTCTAGGCTTAATTCGTATCTGCTGAGTGAAAGCTTAAACGGGGTTTTGATGTTCCTTAGTGAAAACAAATACACTGGTTATTACAAAGTCTCCTTTTTTTTTTTTTCTACCAACAAAACTTTGTTACTTTTAAATTGTAGCGTTGCTTGAGTTTCAGGATGATCACCGTTAGGTTAATAGTGTTGCTTTGGGATTAAGGATCGTTACTGTTAGGTCATTACAGCTACATGGAGTTATGTGGCGTGGTATCGATTACACTAGTTGAAGCCAGACTTATTTTATTATGTTAGCATTGTATAGGATTAAGCAAAACAAGCTGAAGTTTGGTGTACCTAGGTTCTGCTCAGTTACTAAACAAACTTTAAGCTAGGCTCAAATTTGGTTCAAATCCAATATCTTTTGAGTTTGGCTTGTTTGTTAAATAAGCCTAAATTGGTGGAGAACAATTTTAGCCTTCTCTATATGTGTTATAAACAAAATCATCATAAATTTGTTTAGAATTGAAATATTTATTTAGGAAATTGCAATAGACTTGGTCATGCCCGTCCTTTTAGGGTCATAATATATAATAGGATTGTAACTTTTGGTAGCCACGCTGCAATTTATATGCGATTATAAAGAAAATGAGTGACCTACTGCCCAAAGCATCCTACAGTTTTTTATATGCTACTATATACACAGAGACGTGTGTGTGTGTGTGTGTGTGTGTGTGTGTGTACTGTGCTGAGCTTCACAGATACTAAGCCTAGCAGTTTGAAGTCTCTGAACTTGGCTTATTAACCTAACAAATTCATTCGAGCTAGGTGTTACTGAGTTAAGCTTCAAAGTAGCTCATGAATGGTTTGTCTAATTTGGAAGACATTGTGTCTTACAACTCATAATTTCTCTTTCACTCGCTCACTAAATGCTACTCGGTTTACCTTGTTTAATCAGGCACAAATTATGCTTGGAATGGTGCAGCCTCCTCAAGTGGTATTCTTGTAATTTTAAGAAGTTTGACTCTCTGTGTCACATTGGTGAATTTTTCTATAATCATATGTTCTAATTACAATGTTCTTGTAGATTCCAAATATCCAACCAGCAGCACCACAGCAACTTCAGCAATCATCACAACCACCTCAACAGTCAAACATTCAGGCTACACAACCGTTACCTGGACAAGTTGCTTTACAGGAACAAACAGTTGCATCTCAGACCCAACCACCAATGAGAAAGCAACACCATAATCAACCTTCAATGCCAATGCCATCTACTTCAGCTCCTGCAAGTCATCAGTCTCAGCCTATGCCTTCACACCCTCTACAGACACCACAGTTGTCCAAAGGACATCTGAATTCACAAGTGACGCCAATGCCTGTTCCACAATCCTCTCAACTTCCAAATGTACCTCCACCTCTTCATTCTGCTCAACAGCAACCACCACTTCATCAAACCCAAATGTCCACAGTCTCTACTCAGTTGCAACAGCCGTTACAGACAACTGGAATTCATCATATGCCATTACAACAGCCATTGCCACCACAAACTAGAGTATCTTCTGTTCCGAGCTTTCATCATCAATATGGACCGCAAATGGGACCTAATGTTGGTTTCCAACATTCTGGTGCTCATCAACATCCTTCACAACCTATGTTTCATGTAAGCTGAAGATTTTGGTTCTCAAGCAATTTTTCATAGTATCTTATGCAAGAATATTTTGAATAACTTCATTCGTTCCAAATTTTTCAGTCTAGTAACAAACCTCAACCTAGCATGGGACCATCATTTCCACAGGGACAGCCACCTATTCCAAGTCAGTTACCACCACTATATCAGGTATGTTTGCTGATTTTAAACTCATGGAATCATTTTCTGTTGTCACACCATCTCTTGTCAGCTGGTTATGCTTGATTAATGTGGGGCATGTTCTCTTGACAAGGCTTTCTGACGGGCATAGTTAACCCTTGTCACTTGACTTCCCTGTTTGTATATGTGCCTTAGTTGGCATATTCAGAAATTGTTTGTTATGCATGATAATGATGTTCAAGTCTGTAACTCATGCTAATATCAATTGCTGAGCTATCAACAGTTATCAACAGTTGCTGAGCTATCTGCCAATATCGATTGCATGCCTGTCAACAGATTTCATGGCTAATTGATGTGTTCGTCCAAATAGGAACAGGAATGCATTTAGGTTCGAAACTCTGCTTGCATTGATTTGTTTAAACTTTGAACCTTCAATGATTATGCCCAAAGTGTATGCTTTGAACAAATTTTATAATAACTGGAGGTGGGAAAGAGGTTACCTGTTTGTTACTCATCCACCTCTAATAAGTTTGTTTCTCATTCAAATATCCATATGTCATCATTGGTGTTAATGTGTGACCATAGTAGCTCCAGTTCATATGTGAACAGTGAAAAAAGATGAGCACTCTGACTCCTGAGATGATTTGTAATTGTGTGATTTGCTAATTCGATTGAAAAAACAAAGTTTTATCTAATTGCTTAATGATAATGTTGTGGTAGAGATGTGTTACTGTAAATCTGATATTCTTTGCCTTTATGGGACTTAGGAAATGTGTACTTGCTAGTTAATGGAGAATCACCTTCATTTTTTATCTGTTTTCTGCTTTCATCATTTTTATTTTCTTTTTATTATCAGCGCATTAAAAACTTCAGACTCACCAACGCCTGTTTGCTGTGCAATTTGGTTTATCAAGCCCAAGTAGCTGAAAATTAGAGTTTTTTTTTTTCCTTGCCGACGCATCCTCATAATGAAAATGTGGTGGAAACATGGGGTGGCTTTACAGTATTTATAAAATACGCACTGCAAGCTATGAAAAGCTTGAGCTTTTCATCCAAGCTTTCCACAAAACAAGGATATTCTAGCTTACTCTCCTCCCCCTGTGCTTCCATATCCACAAGGCAAAGGAAAGCTTATTGAATGAGATGTGTATTGTCAACATGTATTATTACAGTTTAAATCATTGAATGATAGAACATGCCTAATCAGAATAAGTCCGAGTTTCTTTATTGTCGAGATAGCAAGGATTGAGTTGTTAAAGAAACGATTGTTGTACTTTGCATTAGGCATGTTGCGGAAGATTGGAGACAAATTGAATGTTTCTTTTTTCAAGTTTTGAGGGCAGTGTGCTTGTACAACTTGATAACTATTTGAGTTGTATTTTCTACATTCCTGTTAATATTTTGAACATTTGTTGCTTTTAAGGCTGGAGGTTCGCACATGGGGACAGAGTTCAACAATCAAGCTGGAAACGCAATGCAAATTGATAGAGCATCTTCGTGGATGTCAGGCCCACCTGAAAGCTCGACAATGACACATATTTCAGGACCACCCACATTGGTTGCTGGCCAGATGGGCCCGGGCAGTCAGGCTAGTCGCACTGCAGGAGTAAATATTTCGTTACAAAAAAAGTTTACCTTCTTCCAGGCTTTTATTAATGGTATCAATTTCTTTTTACTGACTTCCAATTTCCCTTATGTTTTACTTGTGGTCTAGTTGACGCCTGAGATGGAGAAAGCACTACTTCAGCAGGTTATGAGCCTCACACCAGAACAAATTAATCTCCTGCCCCCTGAGCAGCGGAACCAAGTGCTTCAGCTTCAGCAAATGCTACGCCAGTGAAACTGACACTGCCAGTTCTTACAGTATTTTATAAGGTCATCTCAGATGATGATTTCATACAGGATCTGAAGCATTTGAGGATAGTTCAAGCTATGTTCAATATTTCCAGTTTTGGCTCTGATAATTATATTTGCTTTTTCACAGTTGAAATCATCTCCATATGGCAGTGTCTGTGTTCTTCCTATTTCCAGTCTTTGGCTATTTTATTCATGTAGCCGACGCTTGATAGAAAGCTTAATATCTATACAGATTACTGGATTCAAGCTTCAGAAAGCGGGTTGATTTCCTTTTTTTTATTAAATCTTGAAATCTTAGCCTTAATGTCAATTTTATGCTTTTTCGTCTTCAGGGTACCAATTTGACAGCAAATTTTATTATTATACTGAAGACCTAATTTTAGTTATTCGTAATCACCTAAAACTTTATACCTGCTAGTTAGTGCCAAAACGGAGTGTTTCACATTTCAATCCTGAAAAAAAAAAAAAAAAAAAAAAAAAATAGCGTTTACCACCTATTTTATTACAGTTCAGAAGCTATGAGCATTGACAGAAAAATCCTTTCATCAATTAAAATATCCTTGGTCGATTGCTCAAGGGCAAGATATGCGTGATAGCTGCTTTACAATCAATGGGATTTATCATATCGCAGGAAAGAAACAACCTCATCCTTCTTTCTTCCTTTTTTTTTTTTCCCCTGATAAATTCACCCCCTTCCTCACTAATAGGCTACAACAGCTTATCTTGGGGAAAAAAAAAAAAAAAGCCTCCTTGTTATGGTAACTAGTTGAATGCATCACCAGAGGGTTGGTTTGGACAGAAATAATCAACATTGTTGTCCCAGATTATGAAAAGCAGACTGCACATCATCGCCCAGCGCCCAGAACAGTCAAGCATTGTTCAACTGCCGTAATTGAAGAGTGCTTGTGATGAATTCTACCATGCAAGCACACCTTAGTAAGCCATCCATTCAATTAGCACAAAATTGTGTACATCCCGATATAAGCAGGAGAAGAATAAGCTCAGCCAGCTAATGTCCATGAGAATCATCCACTGTTGTAAGTAAAACTAATGTCAGAAATTTGGGGGCAAAAGGACATGTGGATCAAGATGCATTTCATTTATTCAACAAAAAATCACGCTTCAAATTCCACCAAAAAAAAAAAAAAAAAAAAATCCTATTTTGGAAAAGTGACATTTAAGTGTTTTACAATTATAATCCCCCAGGAATATAGATCATCTATTATGATTGCTTGTAAGCTGAATCATTTTAATTGACACACTTCTTTTGTGAATAAATATCAAAAGCACAGCAAATGATGTATAAGACAATAGTGTGAAAATCACGTTCAAGCTGGTGCCAGAAAATGGCAAAATAGCAGAAAACATTATGCTTACCTTTATCAGACATATGCAATGAAAAAATGCCATATAGTTGCTTAAGAAATTCAGTGACGGGTCAACCATTTATGTCAAAGGATGATCATCTTGGAAGCCTGAAAATTCAACATCTCCTTCGGATTCCCAATCAATCTCATTCTCAAGTTTGCCCTCACCGTCATCATCAGACTCTTCCCCATCAGATCCAATAAATGAAGGTTCATCCTCACTCTGTCCATCCATAGGAAAATATATATATATATATATTTCAAATTAAAGGAAATATTCTTCATAACAATAGAAGTAATATTAGATGTCTTAAAATTACACAGGAAACAACTATATATGGGGAAAAAATTCACAATGTTAAAATGATGACCAAGTAACAAAATGCAAAGAAAAATATCTTACTTGTCTAAAATCTGAGAGATTGTTTAACCGGCCATGTTCCTCTGATTCTGAGGTCCAATTATTCTCATCTTCTTCTTCTGTAGAAAGGCCCTGTAGCAGATGATCAAGAAGAAGAATATCAGTTTTAATACAAATGATGGTGATGGTGGTAGAAATGATGAGTTAAAACCAACAGAATTTCATAACAAAATATCACTGACTGAAGCATCTACACATAAAATTTGAGAAAATATCGCCACCTATAAGACCTACTCTCCCTCTCATATTAACTTATAATGGAGTGTACAACGACAGTGCTTGTATGAAAACAATTTTAAAAAAGGCATGCTGCCATTTTGCACGCATAAATTCCTGCGTTTGACTGCAAATATGGCATGTAGGATCAATTGATACCACATCTATAATGCATATAAAAGTGAGAATGAGAAGGAAGAACATTAAGATGGACAAAGAAGGATATATTTAAATTAATAATGACAAACTACCCTCTACTTTGATTGGCTAAAAAATACAAAAAGGGATTATTATTTTAAAAAAACTCTTTCATTTGATTAACTATATTAGTTTCCTACTTAAATATTAAATACACTAAAAATAACTCCCTAATGAACTATATTACTAATTTACATGGTTAAAAAGGAATTAATATATCTATATAATATAACTAAAACCAAAACACGTATATGCACGTGTCTATTATACATTAACACAAATGCATATATTTTTGAAAATATATGTTGCAATTTCTAAATAAGGGAGACAGCACTTACAATTTCTTTCTTCATTTCCTCTATGGTTCTTTCCAATTCAGATATGTGCTGACTAAGAGCCTGCATAAATAATGTAATGTATAAGATATCTACAAGTAACAGAAGGCCATAGTCATTAGATACAGCTGGATATGTATAAAAAGTAAACCACAGAATTATGTCCCTTTTTGTTCAACTTTATGTCCTTCCTCTTTTAATGTTTAACCTCTTCTCAATCAGCTCTAGCAAACGCCTATATCTAGCATCTAAATGGCTGAAAGCAATCTTAAAAATGCAAAATTAAGATCAAAATCCAATTTGACTAGTGGTCAATGATACATTGATGCAGGAACCTGCAGCAAGGTTCCCTCCAGTCTGAAACTCACGGTTGGTCTAAAGATCCCCAGCAGTTGATATTTTCGAGGATTATGGAGGTATTGCTGGTCTAAGATTGGCAGTATTGTGATTGGCTTTCAATTTGATAAGTTGGTCGCCACCGCTTAGTCATTCGGAGAGTGTGGAATTGGCTCCAATTTACAGTACTGATAAGGATTTTCTTTTACGCAATCTTTTTTCTTATATAAGAACTTGCAGATTATGTAAAGAGGGATAAGAAAGGATGGGGAAGATTTGAGTTAAATAAGTTTTTTTCCTCATACTTCTCCTCAAAGAGGAGGATGATCTGCAAGCACCTTTATCCATGTAACCACAGTGATGGATCCAGGATTTCTTTTTCAGAAGGGGGCAAACTTAGTAGTATAATGTATATATAGCAAAAATCAGGATAGAAGAGAAAACCTCATGGCGTTGCATGGCCACAGATCGCTTCAGAGCTTTTGCCTTTGTCAAAAGATTTCTTGGCCTCAAGTTAATGGGTCGCCGATAATTCTTGCCACGATAGTAAATTAGACCAAATCCTTTGGGCACTCTTTCTATTGCCACCAGAATACCTCCACTCTCATATTCCAACAACCTTGCTGTATCTTCAACAAATGCAAGAGTCTTTTGCTTGGATATTAACTTCACAAGTTCTCTATGCTTCCAGTGCAAATGCATATTCTCGATGACACCATCAAAAACACCACGAATGCCTGTTTATCATTAAATGCACATTATCAGAATTTAAGACCTCTCGAATTTCACTCTATGGATAAAGAAGAAAATATCACTCACCAAGAGGCAAGTATGCCTTCATTCTTAAGCCAACTCTACGAAACATTGCTCTTTCCTCATCAGTTATTGTTTCTTGGTCGTAATCAGGACCAGAAGGAAGCATAGAGGCTTCTATCTTCGATAAAAGTCGTTCTGCTCTAAGCTTTTTGGCTTGGGCCTGTCCAGGCAATCAAAAATCAACGAAGTTACTTTATGGGCCTACCAAAGAACGGAAATAAGCCCCAATACTGTTATGTCACAAGATGACTGTCTAGTAGATAAGAACCACTGCAACGTCATAGCTGTAAGTTGCAAATGAAAGAATTTTACTGTTGCACCAGACAGTAGCCCTTTTAAATAGTTAAAAATTATCCCCTTCAGATATTAAAAGGGAAAGGTATAAATACCCCTCATAGTACAAATCTTTCTCTATGAGACTTTCTGACTGGAGAAAGGAATGTTATATACGCTTTGAATATCTATTTGCAGAGAATCTCTTCCCCCACCCTCTCACACTAATTCGAATCCTTCTGCAATTAATAATCAATTCTGGAAGGAAAGCCAGTAAATACCTTCCCACCCACCTTTTGAACCAATCAAAAAAGGTATTTTTTCCTTATAAAAAGGGCATTTATGTGCAGTGCTTTAGTGGCAGAATTACAAAGTAAAGTTTTGTTTTCAAACAGAAAGGAAAAGAAAAAGAAGAAGCTTACAACAGCTAATTTATGTTTAATTCGTTTGACAACTCTGGCCCTTTTTGCTCTAGCTGCATCTTCAATCATCTTTTCACGTTCCTCAGCAGATATAGTTGTGCCCCACCTGGCTTGAGCCTCATAAAACTCAGCCAAGGTGCCTGCAAGTACCTTTCCTTGAACTTCCTCAGACGATGCTGTCTCCACTCCTCTGCTTCTTACCTTCTCTTCAACATCTTGAATCTGTTTTGTTAATTCCTGTCTCTCTGCTAACGCAGCTGCGACACTTGTTGGCAAAAAATCCTTGCCACGGTATATTACAATATAATACTTGTTCCTGAGCAGTAAGATACCCCCCGTTAACATCTGCAAAAATATAAGAAATTTTAGCATCATGTTGAAATAATGGTTACTCTTCATGAGTAATATCTTCTTCAGGCATTTGTTTTGAGGAAAGCACTACTTACAAATAAAGGAATTCAGTGGAAAATTTCACAGAAAACCAAATAAAAAAGTGTAACGGAAATGACGTTGGAATTTCACCATACAAGCAACAGCTTGCACAAGGATACAATCAAGACAGTTTATTTGCAAGAAAAACAACATCAACAAAAAATGGCCTGCAAAAAATAATGCTTTGAGATGAAACATGCAACAAACCTTCAGCTCATCAGCCATTAGTTTATTATTTGTATTCTGGATACCACGTTTAACAGCAATCTTTGCGACTAGGCTTTTCTCCCAAACCTTAAGTATTGCAGCTGCCAACCCTTGATGATTTCTGTTTCTCCCTATAAAACAAGTTGCAAAACAGATTAAGGGCAATGAATTGATAGTGATAATGAAGATTTAACATATAATGAGCTATACCAAGTGCAAAATGACAAGGAAGAGTTTTAGCAAGTTTTCGCAAATTAGTCATCTCAGCATTCGTAAGTCTTGACCGCATTCCAGTAGGAAGAAGCCTAAAAGGTGTTTTGTAACCAGGAATTTTTGAAGGAAGCAAGTCAGCATCCACAGGAAGCATCCCTGTGCCCCACCACTCTTCAAAACGAGGACCAAGACTATCTAGTAAGCTGTTGAATTCAGCTTCCTCCTCAGTCATATTCTCAGCACTGTTCATTCTTCCAATAGCCAGTTCCCTTTTCTTTATGGTCGAACTTACAACATCATGATTCCTCAGGGCTTCAGTATCAGGAGAAGAAACATCCGGAATGAAAAGTGCATCTCCTTCTTTATCAACAGATTGGGATTTAGATGGAGGCCCTTCATAGTTACTTCCACGGTACACCATCATGACACTTCCAGCCCTCCATATAACTAAACCTCCAGTTCGACGCTGGCATTACTACAAACAGTTAGTTTACACATGCCAAATCCTTATCATCTATATGCTGAGGCTATTTTTAGTAATTCTAATGAAGTATGATGCAATTTAATAAAATGCATTTTTACAACCAATTAGCTTAAACATCTATACCTATCGCAATATATGCATACAATAACAGCAAGCAGAGATTGGCTAGCAAAGTAAATACTATCTGCCAACTACTGTAAAAGCACATAGCATATAGAATCAACAATACAAAATATAGTCTAATCAATTTAATGCAAATTAAGCAAAAGCAGCCAACCTCAGTGATCTCATGAGCAGTCTTCATATCATGGGCGAGAACCTCATGAAATTTAAGCCTAACCAACTCCTGCTTCCTCCATTTATCATGAATCTTCTCCAATACATCCTTTGTGAGTCCAGCTTTGGGCACACTAATTCTCTCTCTTACAAACATGCCCATTTTCCTTAGCCTTCTCAACTCCTCATCCTCAATAGTTAATTCTGCCAAGGTTGGAGCTTTAACAGTCCCTTTTCTTTCCCTCCCTCCCTCTCCTCCTCTCTCCTCTCTCTCACTTTCCTTTCTCTCCCATGGTAAGACCAAATCGTCACTCTCTTCATCGTCCCCATTGCTAAATATAGTATCCGGCCGGACCCACTCTCGCTGCAATAAATCTGCCAATCTCTCCTCTCCAGTTACTTCCGCCTTAACTCCATGGTCAATTTCCTTATCCTCCTCTTCATCTTCATCTTCATCTTCTGATCCTAATCCCAAATTTCTCAACCGAAGCACGATTCTTTCTATCGCATTTTGACCTTTGCCCTCGGGCGAAAACTGAGTCTTGTCTTGACCGTTGGCTCGAGCGACTTGTCTGGGAGCGGGAGCAGGAGCAGGAGCAGGAGTGGGAGGACCCCATTTGGAGAGCCAGGGAGAATTCAAGGAGGGAATTGGGCTTTTAGGATTAGAGTATTTGTTGGTTCGAAGTGAAGAAGAAAAACAGAATGGCTTTTTGAGAGAGTGAAATGAGGGTTTTGAAGTAGAAGAGAAGAGAGAGCGAGAGGTGAGTGGCAGCGAGTTTCTTAGTGGCAATTCGGTTAATTTGGCGGTTGTAATGGCCATTTGGGTGAACTTCAACGGATTCTGGTTAAGCTAGGAGGGGAATAATGATTTCTCTTCTTTCATCAGTTAGTTTGTTTGGATTCTGAGAAATTTCTTGGACGAAAGAAAGGAATTGAGAGCTTCAGAGAGGAAGAAGATAAGATGTTTTTCTGTTACTAAAATGAGATATTTTAACTTTATTTTAGGCGACCTGCTCGGGTTGATGGCGTCGCATACAATTCGGAAGGAGGGGTTCACAACTCTGCTGACCTGGCACTGGATGCTGACTCGCACTAATAATTTTTCATTAATGCTTTCTTTGTTCGTTTAATTTGATTTTTTTTAATTATATATAAAGAAAGAAATTTCCTATTTCATTAATGATTTTTTAAATAGTTCTGCTTCTGCAGAAGATAAGCTTTGAAAAATTAGACTCCATAATAGAGTATTTTCGACTATACATTCAGAAAAAAGAAAAATAAACGAAAATCTTCAAGTGATTATGTAAAAAATTTAAATCAAACAAACCAAATGTTAACCCTTAATTAATTACCAAAATGAAAAAATAGTCATACATACAAATTTTACTAAATAATTTAAAACAAAATGAATTTCACATTTATTCCAAACATTACTTCATGAGTCTGGAGCTTCGTCCATATATTATTATACAAAACAAAGTACGAGCTAATCTCAGTAATTGGACAGTGACAAGAACATTTTATTCTTATCAGTCCTTAGTTACTTCATTTGCATATACAGATAAATATTCAACCAAATGCTAATCAATAATCATCATTATACATCTTCTGATCTTCACATGCAGAAAGTGCACCCTTCCTAAACCATTCGCTCTCTCTGTCTCTACCTTTTTTATCTATCTATCAAATACTCTTTAAGTATCGTGAGATATGAATACCAGTTTTCTCCATCTGCTGCTAACAGGGCTAAGAAGCCACAAGCAAATCACACAGCAAAAAAGAGGGTTAAAATAATGCCTACAGAGTTGGAAACCCGTATACCTATTAAATCATGTGAGGGTCTTTGTACAAATAATGTGAATCTCCGATGAGGATAATTTCCCGTGAGGTTCAGACAGTGAACATATTTCAAATTCCAGAAGGTCTTCTGCTAAAGGATGCTGAGCTAAAAAGTTCCTGGCCAAGCTCCTTTATTTTGTTAAGCAAAAGCATTTGCTCGGTCTCGAGCTGTATCATGTAGTCTTCTTGCATGTCCTCTAAGCTTTCCATATCACTCAATGCTGTTGAGAGTCCTTCAAGATCACCATTCTCGATTAAAGAGTGAAATTTAATCATCATCTCTCTCATCTGACCAAATCCATTATCAAAAACTGTAATATTAGATTGAGTACAGTTGAAGTTGATTAAAACAGAACATAAATAAAGTATCATAAGTTATGATGAATCCTTCAAAAGATAAATGTTGAAATATTCCTTTTCCTCTCAACAAACTCTCGAGGTACCAAATTCACCTCGAAAGTATTTATTGGAAACCAACCATGATTAACAAGTCACAAAAGGAAAACCTTAAAGAATAGCAAGTTAAGCTTAAATAGGAATTTGACACAGACCACAACAATTGTTTGTCAGAAGCTGAAAAATTTTTTTAGTGAATTTGGATAGTCACTTCACATCTTAAAAACTTGAGAACCTCAGGCTAAAGCCATGTTCGGCAACAGCATTTGAAGTAGTGTTTAATATTTTGAAAGGGTTGAAATACTATCTTAATTAATTAGAGCATTCGGTAATACAATATCGATCCTAATATTTAGAGTTTGAGAAAGTGTATTATGAAACGTCTTCATTGATGTTTAGCCTTTTCTAATTTCTTTATGACACATAAAATCATCATTTGTCTTTACTTTATTCATCGCTATTATATTTCTTTTGTAATTTTATATTAAATTACTAATCATATAGTTATTTGTATCGAACACTTTTATTTTAAACCGTTGTATAATTATTAACTATTAATACTAACCACTAGTAAAATAGATGACAGCTATTAAAATAGCTAAATTTACCGAACAGACCCTAAATCACCAACTCCTAGAGGATGATAAAAGAGTTACTTTGCTTAGTTTTATAAACTTCAATCTGAACACGCTTCAGAGCTTGAGTTGTCTAATTAATGCACTAAATTATTAGAAATCAGGATATTTTGTTTCACATCCTCTTAGTTTGCAATATATTAGAGATTATGAAGTATATAAAAAACCCTGAAATTTTTGGACAAAACTAGCTTTTTCATATGCTATGTAGCTATCAGAAATAAAAATAACTAGAGTTTTATTACAAAGGTTGAAGTAATGCATGGCCTTAGATGAGACGGGAAAAAGAAAATAAAAGAAACATGAGCTTTGCATTCTCACCTGGCTAGATAACTGGGGTGATCTAGATAAAGAAGCTTCAGAATCCAAACTGGATCTCTTTTGCATTTCTGGAATTTTTCTAGTAATTTGAATATGGATCTCTCCCCTTTTCACTCCTTGCAGTGGTATCCACTTGTCAGACATCTGGTTAGGTGGCAATCTCTGATATTCTACAACGCAATCACCTATACTTGATGTGGGCAGCAAGGCATTGTGGTCTTTCACATGTAAAACTAAGGGACTGCCATCATCAGGGAACTCCAGCGTCTGATTCCACTTGGGATTCAAAGTTTTGTACACAACCTGAAAGGAAATCCATGGTACAACAGGTAAGTGATTATGCAGCGCAAGACCGAATAAAAACAACGAGCAGATGGACAAGGTTTGTCGTTTTCATTTTACCACAGATAAAAAAGCAACAATAGTTACAGGGTATTAATAGTAAATATGAAATGTTCTAGACTATACATGCCAATTATTACCAAAATATGACAAAAGTTACACTAAAATCACAAAACTGAGGTGAAATAAGCTAGACCCTGACTCACCAAACAAACAAAGGATAGAAAATTACAAAAACTCGTAACTTTCAAGTTTCATTCTGCAAATAGAACATTGCTATTGTTTTAAAAATACATTCACAAGATAGTTATTGTCTTTTTGATGAAAAGCAAAGGATCTGAAAATTCTAGCAAGAAATATCAATATTTCAATTATGAACGAGTTGTCCACCTTTGTTCTCTTCTTCAAGTTTCCATATTGCACTCTCACGTAAGGATCGCTTGTCCCTCTGAGATCAGCAGCAACAAGGTCCCTTGCTTCAATAAGAATAATTTCAATCCAACCGTTGCTTGAACCTGTAGTTGAACCCTAAAAGTCCAAGGAAGAAGAAAATGAAATAATATATTAGATTAGGAACCCACAAGCTAAAAGATTATCAGTTGCCATAGATAGAAGATTTATTAGAAATAGCGAAGCTCTAATCTTATAAGTTTACATGCTATGGAAAAGGTGGGTCTGTCCTACAGGTTGAAATCTGATAAAAATTGGGAAAGTTGGCAAATCAATTAAAAATTGGTTCACCCAAATTACATGCAAAAACAACCTTAAGACCAAGTGAACAAATTGGTGCATTCATATGTGCTTTGAATCTTAAATAAATTATTTAGCTTGGGTGAATCTGCATAAATTTTTTAATGCCATAAAGTACTGCAAATGCCTTGTAGTTGGAGGATCGGAGGTAATCAAGGCATACCTTTGAGCCATCATTGTCATCTCTTACTGCTTCTATTTGAAGCCTCAGTTCTCCTGAATTCACTTTTTCAAGGGGAACCCACGCATCCCTGATTGAACCTTCAACCAGTCCCTCCAAGTTTACTCGTGCACTGCCAATGTTGTCATCTCCAAAGATATCTTCATTATAGCATCTAATCCTAAGGTATTCGCCTCCTCCAATCTCATCAAATTCAAACTTCTGATTCCATAAAGGATTAGAAGCATGTGCTGTCCTTGTTCTCTGGAAAACCTGAAAATAATTTCATCAAGTACTTAGATACTTTACACAGATTTCAGTATTATTTAGGTTTTAAAACCTTGGTTTAGCATGGCACATCGTTCTATGGAGAGAGAGAAACCTGCCTTTCCATATTGCAGTTTAACATATGGGTCACACTTTCCAGATTTTTCTTTTGTGGTAAGATCCCTTCCCTCCATAACAACTACATTAATCTTTCTCCCTGTCCTTGAAAAAAGATTTGATATGCTATCCACTGACTGCCGAGAGCTAATCCGCAACTTGTTGAAGCTATGAGAACCGTCAGAGAATTGCCATTCTTTCAAGACAAGCTTTACCGTCAACTGAAAAATGCAAACAAACAATAGATATTCCTTCTATCAATGCACCATTTAGTGAAAGAATTTATTGAGTTTTCTAGCATCAACTTTATAATCAGAAATATGAGCAGGAAGCAATGTAATATTATCTAGATTTCGAACTAGAAATCGGCTAAAAATTATGGAACCCAGGAACAGTTTACAGTAGTAGCATGGCATGATCTAGTTCTCCAATTTCATTAAAATATTAGAGCAATGAATATTTCATTAATTTACAACTAAAGTAGGCAGTTAGTAAAAAGAACTATAGTTGACACATCAACTAAGATCTGACGTAATGCTAATCAAGGCTCTCCAACATTTCACTGTAGTGGCTAGAAAGGGAGAAATTTCAGCAACCATCATTATGCAGAACACCCACAGACCACGCATTATGTTCATTTGAGCATAGTGACAAGAGTCTAGGAGCAGGACAATTATTCACCATTGATGGTCTCTAATTAAATTTTTTATCTGTGATAAGCATATGTCTTTTACAAAGCACACATGTTTTACGCCATAAATACAAGATATGTCATCCTACATGCAAATCTCTTTTCTAACCAAGGGAGTAGACTTAATAATAGAAGTTAAACTCATTGGAGTCTGAAAGACCAAACAAAAGCACCAAATAATAGTTCCATTATGATAACAAGAAAAGAAATATAAGCAATAAATTTTTGCATGTACCTCTCCTGAGTTAACCCCCTCAAATGGTACAGTCATCTCCACCTCTTTTCCACAAAACTCAGCATGCTCAGCAATTACACCTGTGTTGGGTCCTACTGCCCAAAACATTGTTGAATCATCTGCAACATACTTCACCTGCTAGCAGGTTGAAAAATTAAATATCTATGCCACAACCAATTGTAAATTAACTGATATCCAAAGAATTCTTTTTTGAAAGTAAATCCAGTTGTTTAGATGAACAAACTTCACAGATATTAGCTTATTCCGTAGTATAGTTATCAATTTAGTGATGCATCAGTTACAAATTTCAGTCGTGCTTTTGGTTTCTTGTGAAAAGAAAATTTCCTTGCTTGGAATGTGAAATATGTAGATGTGTGCATCATCCATTATATATCATAAGATTCTAATTGGATGGTTTATAACAGAACCCATAAACTTAAACTTCTTAAGTCTGTTTGATGTTAGTAAGAGATAAATGAATCTCATTATAGAGGGAAGAAAACAGTATCTTTGCATTAGAGAGATACATTTTCAGTCGACCAAAAAGTTTTGAAGATTTTTGAAAGAAAGTAGTTTATTATTGTCATTCACACTATCTCTATACAATTCTATTCTATATATATACAAAGAATGATTCTAACATGTTAATAATCTAAATAGGAAACAAACCTAAACTAGGAAAGATAATATTCTACAAATCTCTACCCTCCCTCTCAAGTTGGTGCAAATATATTACACATGCTCAACTTGCAAACTAAAGGATGAAACAACTTGCTACTCAAGCTCTTCATGAAAACATCAGCTAGTTGTTCTTTTGAAGCCACATAAAAAAACTTTAATGGAACCTTCAACTATCTTTTCCTTTATAAAATAACGATCAATCTCTATGTGCTTAGTTCGATCATGCTGGACAGGATTATTCACTATACTGATGACTGCTTTACTATCACAAAATAAAGATGTATCAGCTATTTCAAATAACTTTAATTCTTTCATCACTCTACGCAACCATAGAAGTTCACAAATTCCTTATGCCATGGCTCTATACTCAGCTTTTGCACTGCACCTAGCAACCACAGTCTGTTTCTTGCTTCTCCAAGTGACCAAGTTTCCACCAAGAAAAACACAATAACCTGAGGTCGATCTCCTATCATCAAGGGAACCAACCCAATCTGCATCTGTATAGCCTTCTATTTTCAAATGAACATATTTGCAAAATAAAAACCCTCTACCTAGAGTTGATTTCAAATATCTCAAAATTTGATGCACGGCTTCTAAGTGAGATTCCTGAGAATCATGCATATATTGACTCACTAGACTAACAGCATAAGCAATATCTGGTCTAGTATGGGAAAGATAAATTAGTCTTCCAACCAATCTCTGATACCTGCCTACATTGACTGGACTTTCCACTCCAATTTGAAGCTTGTGATTAGCTTCAGTGGGTGATTCTGCAGGCTTATATCCCAACATACCAGTTTCTTTAAGGAGATCAAGAATATACTTTTTTTGAGAGATGGAAATTCCTTTTTCAAATCTAGCAACTTCAATTCCAAGAAAGTATCTCAACTTTTCTAAATCCTTAATCTCAAACTCCTTGGCTAACAAAAATCTCAAATGAGTCATTTCTTCTTTATTATTCCCTGTCACCACTATATCATCAACATAAACAATAAGTAACGTGATTTTACCTGCATGATGTTTAATGAACAAAGTATGATCAGCATCACTCTGAATGTACCCAAAAGAAAGCATGGCTCTACTAAACCTTTCAAACCATGCTCTTGATGACTGTTTCAGCTCATATAATGACTTCTTCAACTTGCACACTTTTCCTATAGTCTTGTCATTAACAAACCCTGAAGGGATCTCTATATACACCTCTTCTCTCAAATCTCCATGTAGAAAGGCGTTTTTAACATCAAATTGATGTAGCTACCAGTCAAGGTTAGCTGCACAAGACAATAGATTCTGATAGTGTTCATCTTGGCTACAGGGGCAAATGTTTCTTGGTAATCAACTCCATAGGTCTGACTGAATCCTCTAGCAACCAATCTAGCCTTGTATCTCTCAATTGAACCATCTGCCCTATGTTTAACCGTGAACACCCATTTACATCCAACTGGTTTCTTCCCTGGTGGTGAAATTACAAGATCCCATGTCTCGTTTATTGCCAAAGCTCTCATCTCCTCAACCATTCCAGCCTTCCATTTTCAGTCCTGTAATGCCTCTCGCCAATCCTGCGGTATAGAAACAGAAGAAATAGACAAACCAAAAACTCTATAGAAAGGAGACATAGCATTATAGGAGATAAAATGGGAGATGGGATGTTTGGTGTATGTTCTAACTCCTTTTCTAAGAGCGATAGGAATATCAAGGTCATTGTCAGAAGGGCTAGTATCAAGATTAAAAACAGGATCAACAAGGATTAAAGAAGACTAACCAAGTTCTTGTGCTTCTTTATTTTCAGAGACTGAAATTGGAGAGGACAGTTGATCAGAGGTCTCATGCTCGACAGTTGCATCTGTATTAGTCCATCGAGTGTAGGTTTTCAAATCAAGTATATCCAATCTCCCTAGAGTTTTGGGTGGTTGGTCTCTCTTATTGTCTATCTCTATAGGAATCTCCCCCTGGAAAGGAATGTCATCTATCACCTCTTCTTTCTGAAATTTCTCCCCCTGAAGAGGTGACTGGACAGAAAAATAAGGCTCAAACTCTCTAAAGGTAACATCCATACTCACAAAATATTTCCTAAGGGGAGGATAATAACACTTGTATCCTTTTTAAGTAATAGAATAACCAACAAACACACACTTCAAGGCTCTAGGATCTAATTTGCTTGGACCATTCTGATGAACAAAACAAACACAACCAAAGATTTTAGGAGGCACAATATAGAAATTTTTTCCTTGAAGAACCTCTAATGGAGTTTTAAAATTCAAAATACGAAAAAGCATACGATTGATAAGGTAAGTAGCAATTAAAATAGCATCCCCCAATATGGTTTGGAAAGATTCATAGTGAACATAAGTGATCTAGCTACTTCCAATAAATGTTTATTTTTCCTTTCAGTTACTCCATTTTGAGCATTAGTATTGACACAACTAGTTTGATGTATGAT
>CANUEP010143873.1:0-32750 GCA_947857235.1 Jatropha podagrica | reverse complement strand
TCTTATGATGATTTTATAATCTTGTTATTATTATTAATTATTAAGCTATTAATTATATGAATTGAATTATTAAATGTTAAGGGTAATTTTTTATTATTTTTAATATTAATGTAATGTTTTTAAATTTAATTATATCTTTTTTTTTTCCTATGTATGTATAACAATATGGTGATTATTTCTTGATGAATTTAAAAATTTATATCTTAAATAATATCATAATATGTTAGATTTGCATTTAGTTAAGAAATTTGTAACTACCGTTTTCAAAACTGAATTTTAATAGACTGGTATGAAATAAAATTTTAAATTTTAAAGAAATATTTGGAATGAAATGGAATGTAATCACCATATTGTACTTGGAATGAATTTTAATTTCAAATTTCAAAATATTTTTAAATTTTTTATTACTTCTTGGGATCCAAAACTAGTTTAATTTGCCTATAAACCAAGTTAAAATCAGTAAATCGATTAAAAATCGGAATAAATTATTAGGTTGAATTAAATCGATTTGAATCGAATCGAACCGAAATGGTCTGAGCATTTTTTTTTTTTTTTTTTCACTTTCTTCTCTTTTCGTCCATCTTTCTTTCTCATTCAGTTTAGCAAACAGCAGTGAGCTTATCTCTCTCTCTCTCTCTCTCTCTCTCTCTCTCTTCGTTCTCTCCCTCTCTCTATCTCTCTGTTGACGTTCCGGTCAGACAGCAGCAGCGTAGCAGTCTCCACATTTGATCTCCACCTGCGATTGGCTACGACTGTCGATCTCCACCGCATCGCCACCTTGGATCGCCGGTCAGCCTCAACCGCTCGGTCTTTGTCGCTCAGCCTTCACCTTTGGTCGCCGCTCAGTCTTTCTCGCTTAGCCTCCGGCCTCTAGCTCCGATCTCATCTCTCTCTCTTCGTTGCAGACTTGCAGCAGCAACAGCGGGTGTGTCGTGTGTGTGATATTAATTTATTTGTTTGGTAATTTGTTGAAATTATATTAATTGTGATTAGAGACAAATTTGGTTGTTATTGCAATTGATTAATATATTATAAATATTAATTTAATTAGAGGATCTAAATTAATAAAGGATTAATTGTGATTTGAAATAATTTAATTTTTGCCAAAAATTAATATTTATTATTGCATAATTTAAATGATTATTATTGAAGATTTATAGTTAATTAAATTATATTGATAGTGTTCAATACACCGAATGTCAAATTCACCATTTGAACAAGTGTCTTCCACTAATTTTCATTCAACTCAAGATTCATCTGCAAGTCCAATCATTGATATTACAGCAAGTGTTAATGAAGTGAATATAAACGAAAGCAAAGATGGTGCTTTGACAAATGATGAGGAAATAGAAAATCCATTTCCTCTAAAGAAAGGGAAGCGAACTTCTAAAGTCTGGTATGAGTTTAAAGAAGTTCTAGATGGAACCACGAAGATAGAATGCATTCATTGCAAGATTAAGCTTCTTAGAAATAAAAATAATTCTTATCCTTCCCATTTTAAGTAATTTGTAAATAGAGTGAGAAAGGTGGAATATAGACTAATAAAAGATGATTTTTAAATTGAAATCAATTAGTAAAACAATAAATAAAAAGGGGAGGTTTTAATCAAAGTAGCAATCGAAAAAATAACTAGGTAACCGAAAAGTGAATAATTAAATAATTAAAATTAATAGAAGAAACGATTCAATCAAAGGTAATTCATAATACGAGATTCTCTCTATTGATCATTGATACAAAGATAATTCTATAATTCAAAAGACTGACAAGTTATAATTTTTGGACAAGCGCCTTACAAAAATCTTTCTATGATATTAGATTAAATAGACAAGCGCTAGAATAATCTCTAACTAGCAAACAACCCTAAACAAATAATAGAATTTAATTCACTAGTAGAATAAAAACTAGAAAGACATTGTTTATTTAATAAACTTATAAGCGTAGATCCTACCCTATTTAACAAACATATAAGCGTAGTTAATTTAAAATAGATTGTGGGTTTCCGTAATATAATTTGAATGCCTAGTCACAATTAAATTATATTATTCACTACTTATTCAATTCAGTTAGACAATAGGAATCTCAACTTTATTGATAGCTATATGCTTTCCTGTTAAATTGATTAATGGACTCTTATTGAACAAACAACAAGAAAATAATAGAGATGGAGTTTCTCATCAGATTCAAAAAACACACAAAAGCCAATCGAATTTAAAGAATAAACTTATTGTATTTAGATCTCACAATCTTGAAAAATCCCTACTTGAAATCAACCGTTGACTGAAAATAATAAGTTTAGTCGCTTATGGCTATAGAGAAAACAAAGAATAAAATACTGCTGTTTAGAAATCGGAGGAGGAGATCATGGGAGCCCCTTTACAAGCTATATGGTCCTATATATAATGAAGGAAAGAAATCCTAAAAATAATATCTAGATATTTAAATTGAGTATCTGTCAAGTCCCTTAAAAGGTGGGTCAGCTTGCATTTTAGAAAATATTTTCATAGTTGGCAAGATTCTGAAAAAGTTCAGATATCGTCTTTATAGCTCTTGCCCAAGTGCTATTAAAAAACTTACAGTAGGTTTCGCTCAACTTCAGATTCAACTCCATAGCGCTTACCTAAGCACTATCTCAAAACTTATACTAGGTTTCATTCTGTTATGGATCTACCTTTGTCACGCTTGCCCAAGCGCTATCCAAAAACTTTCAGGGGCTTTATTTTCCTTTGGACTAATCTCTCTTTATGCTTGTCCAAGCGCTAACTAAAAACTTTCATAAGGCTTTTCGAGGACTTAATTCCAACTAGATTGCTTCATAAAAAACTTTAAGAAATCAATCTCCAAAGCTTCATTTTCAACGAAACTAGCATAACCTATGGGAAATATGAAAACCAAGTGAAAGATTTTCATTTTAACCAAAAATTACCCATATACAATAATAAAAAAAATGATATTTCATACTAAATTAACAAGCTATCAATATTTGCATAGCAAGGAAAGCAAAAATGAAGGGACAATGACAACTTAGTGTTGCCACATCTTTGGCTGAGACCGAAAGTGTGACTTCTGTTTAGAATTTCAAATATGATCAAGCCAAGATAAGAGAAATTCTTGCACATATGATTCTTATTCATGAGTTGCCATTTGCTTTTGTAGAGTATGATATGTTTAACTTATTGATGAGAATTGCAACTCCATATTATCAGAAGATCAATCATGCAACTATAAAAAAAGATTGTTTCACTGCTTATGAAATTGAGAAGAAGAAAGTGAAGGCTTTGCTAAATGATGTTGACAAAGTCGGTATAACCACAAATTTTATGGAGGTCAAGGCAACATATCTCATATATGGTTGTTGTGTCACTTTATTGACTCAATTGGCAGTTGCAAAAGCGAATATTGAGTTTTGTTGATGTCCCACCACCTCATACAGGAGTTGCTATTTGTGATGCACTACACAAATGCTTAGTCGAATGGGGAATTGATGATAAGGTATGGACTATTATTATTGATAATGTCACCTATAATGATGTTGCTGTTAGATTATTGAAAGATAACCTTATTTACAAAAATTGTCTTGCACTTAATGGTAAATTATTTCATGTAAGGTGTTGTGCACATATCTTAAATTTACTAGTGCAAGATAGGTTATCTGAGATAAATGATATAGTTCATAATGTGCATGAAAGTGTTAAGCATATTGCAAAAGCTAAGAGTCGTTGGTTGATTTTTGGTGAAATTGTAAAGCAATTGAAATTGCCTTCGAAGAAACTTATTTTAGATTGCGGCATAAGATGGAGGACATATTTCATACTATTGCTTCATTGGAGTTTAAGGATGTCTTCCCTCGACATTAGAAAAAAAGATCCAAGTTACATTTACTTGCCCAGTGCAGTGCAGAAGATTAGAGAAAAGTTAAAGACATTTGTTTTTTTCTATAAGAATTCAATGAGTTAACCAAAATCATATCAGGTACTGAATATTCAACTTCAAATTTATTTCATCCTGAACTTTACAATACTAAGAAATTGTTGACTAAAGCTCATGGAAATGGAAATATTTAAATGAAAGTCATGGTTGATAAGATAAATGGTAAATTTGAAAAGTACTTGGGTAATTGTAATTTGTTGATATCTATAGCAACTGTGTTGGATTCAAGAGCTAAAATTAAAGCTATTGAGTGGGTTTTTACAGAAATTTATTTTGAATATGATGCTATCGAGAATAAGGTTACAATTAGAGAAACTTTAAATATGATTTACAATGAATATGTTGAAGCATATAAAGAAATTCAATATTTATTCCTGTTTACTTTCTCGTATGTAATTAATTTATAAAAATTCATTGTTCACTATGATTAGAAGTTAATAAATCAATTGATTGCTTTATGTAAATATATATTTTTTTTTAATTTTTTTTTTATTTTTAGATGGATGGCTATGTTTTCAGCTTTTTTTTTTATGGAAGAAAATATAGATTGGATGGTTTCAGCGTCCAATTATAATATTAATATTACGTGTACAGTTAGATCTGTTTAATTTATTTTGATATGTATTATTGTAAATTGTTATTTTGCATAGATTTATATTTCTTTTTGCTCGGGACTATTTATATTTTATGCTTAAAATTATTGTATTGTGGAGCATTTCAAAATAGGGACTGGAGTTACAAACTCGAGCTCTTAACGAATTCAAACTCGAGCTTCTATCTCGAACATGAGCTTCTAAACGAGCTGAACATGATCTTGGCTTGTTTACATAACAAACGAGCTTCAAACGAATCAAACTCAAGCCGAACTCAATTTACAAATATTCTAAACGAGCTGAAATTGAACTTCAATATAAAAGCTTGAACCGAACTCGAGTTCGCATTAGAATTTTGCGAACTAAACATGATCAACTTAGAGTTCAGCTCAGCTTGATTCGTTTTATAGTCCTATCTTGAAATATTAATTAGGTCACAGCTTAAGAATCCAATTATTGTTTTCTTTCCTCTTTTTTAATGTCCCACGCTGGTGCGTGATTTACGCCGCGTCTTATTGATAGATAAATGTGCACTAGCCCACGAGTAGGGGAGAGCAAATATCTGGTTCGATTGAAATCGAACCAAACCAAATTCATAAAATAGGAACCAAAATTTTTAAAATAAAATTGAACCAAACCATAGTTTATATATGAATCGAGTAAATTGAATCAAACCAGTTAATTTGATTGGTTTATTCAATTTTTCACCATTTCAGTTCAGTTTTAAGCCTAAAAATTAAATATCTGCATAATCAAATCGAACCGAATAACAAAATACTGTTCAAACCTAATAAACAGATCTACCAAATTTCTCTTTGACATCAGACCGAATCGAATCAAAATGCGTCCCTTCAGTTTTCGGTTCGGTTCAGTCGGTCATTTGCTCACCCCTATCCACGAGTAGGCAAAGACTTGAATTTAAGCCTTTTCTCCTTCGTAATCGTTATCGATTTATCACCATGGCCATGGTTGTGAAACCCAGTAATGAAGACCTATCACCTGCTTTTATAGAAACAGTAGAGGAAATTATGGAACTCTATAGATCATTGCCAGCACGACCCTCCATTGAAGAAGTTGAAGCAGCCAAGGCTGTGATTGAGACTGTGAATAGTGAAGAGAAAGAAAATCTTGAAAAAATCTTAAAGCAAGTGTGTCCTCAGGACGTTCCTGAAGAGCTCTTTTCTGTTTGGCAAATGATGAAAAAGACAAAGGTTTTGTTTGACAGCCATGAGCAGAAGAAAGAGGCTCTTCACTTAATTGAAGTTGACGAGATTTTTGTTACCTTTGATGCTTTAATACAAAAGGCTTCCTTTTTGGTTTCTGGTGATACCCAAAAGGATAAAATGGTTGATTCCAATGATCCAGTTGAGAAAATTGGCAGAGAAAGTCTGGTTCGTCAAGAGGAAAGTTTAATCAATAGAAGAGAAGATGGAGAATTGGAGAAAAATGGGTTCAAGGGTTTGGTGAAGAATTCTTCTACTAAGGGAGTTCTCTGTTCAGGTAAAATTTAGATTAATTATGTTAATTGAAGATTTTAAAGCTCTTTAGCTGTGATTATTATTTATCAACATCTGGTAATTTGAGATTGAAAGGTCAATAATGATTCTAGTTAGTTTACTACTTTAATTAATCCCTGCAATTGAAAATTGAAAATTTCATTTTATTTTGTCTTGATTACACAAAGGCTATACAAATAGAACAGGGAGACGAAGAACATAGACTTTGGATTATTTACATCTTTTGAATTGCATCACTCTTTAATTATCTGGTACTAGATGGATAATTTTCTTTGAATTGAATTTTGTTCCATTTGTTACCTTCTTGTTATTTCTCCATTGGACAGAAAAAGCAGGAATGTTTTCTCCTTTTTCAGTTCCTTATCATTGTGTGGTGAATTGACATCTCTCTTTTTTTGGGGATAATTTTCTTATGTTCCTTAAACATTTGTGTAATTTCGGTGTACTTGTAGGTGAAAATGAATCTGAAAAATTCACTATAGGTGACAATGAACTTGAGAAATTGAGTCTAATGAAAGTAGCAGCTGTTATAGAAAACTCTGCAAAAAATGAAGCTACTGTTCTGGATCTAAAGGGAAAGTTGATGGATCAAATTGAGTGGCTTCCTCTATCAATTGGGAAATTGTCACTTGTTACTGAGTTGAACTTATCTGAAAACCGACTCATGGCGCTTCCAACCACTATTTGTAGCCTTAAAGCCTTAACAAAGCTTGATATTCACTCAAACCAGCTAATAAACCTTCCTGATACATTTGGGGATCTAATCAATCTGACTGATCTCGATCTCCATGCCAATAGGTTAAAATCACTTCCTTCTTCCTTTGGGAATTTGAAGAACCTTTTAAGTCTTGATTTGAGCTCAAATCGGTTCTCTCAGTTGCCAGAGACTATTGGAGATATGACTAGATTAAAGATATTGAATGTAGAAACAAATGAACTAGAGGAGATTCCATACACGATTGGAAACTGCTTATCAATAATGGTGCTGAAATTAGATTTCAATCAGATTAAAGCGCTACCAGACGCAATAGGAAAACTGGAAAGCTTGGAGATTCTTACTTTGCACTATAACAGAATAAGAAGGTTACCAACGACTATGGGAAATCTTTCCAATTTGAGGGAACTTGATGTTAGCTTCAATGAGCTTGAAGCTATACCTGAAAACCTGTGTTTTGCAGTAAGTCTCAGGAAGTTGAATGTGGGGAAGAACTTTGTAGACTTGAGAGACTTGCCACAATCCATTGGCAATCTTGAAATGCTTGAAGAGCTGGATATAAGTGATGATCAAATAAGAGTGTTACCAGATTCTTTCAGGTTCTTGTCAAAATTGCGAGTTTTTCGGGCAGATGAAACTCCTTTGGAAGTTCCACCAAGACAAGTAACAAAACTGGGGGCTCAGGTAATGTCTATCTACCTTTGATTTTGTTTGTTGATCTTGCATCTCTCCTAGTTTGGATTGACCTTTCTTTGATATAAATGAAACTGAATCTTATAATTCATTTGCAAGTTGTCGAATATGGTTTTGTTGAATTCTGTGATTATACTCATAAGAAGGCCAAATTCACAAGTCTAGGGGTACAGTAAGTCCTATACAAGGGTGAACTTACATATTTGGACGTACAAGAATGAAACGAACATTTTCATTCTTATCAGGCATGAAAACATTTTCATTTATAGCAAGTAGAGCCTAAATTGTATGGAATTTATTTATCAGGCTGTTGTTCAGTTTATGGCCGACCTTGTTGCTAAGAGAGAGGTCAAATTCCAAGCGTCAAAGAAGAAGGAGAAGAAGGGTTTTTGGTACAGAGTCTGCTTAATCTTTTGGCCTTTCTATAGGAATACCCAGTAATTTTTATTCATGTCAAGCTTCATGTGCATAAGTTGAAATATTTGTAAATAACTTGTTATATTATTGTTGTACATATTACTCCTTGAGACAACTTGATTTTTATTTTCTGGTTTTCTTAGTCAAATGTAATGAGAAAAATTATGATACACATATTATTTTCTATATATAATGTTATCATTTCATACACGCTTATTTCTATGCATTTGGTAGTTATTTTTGTTTTTATTTTAAATATTATTTTTCCTATTCTATTTTATTTGTATAATTTGATAAAACACGTATATTAAATATTTAATAAAAAAAGTTATTTTTTTATATTTTTCTCTTAATTTATGAAGATATTAATAAAAATTATTCGTTTGATGAGACAAAGAGAGTATTATAAAGGAATAATTATAAAAGTAATTATTTATATATTTAAATTTAAAAACTTTCCAAATATTTGGAACCGGATGGAGAGTATTAAATATGCATTTATATGATATTTTAAAAGGGAACAGGTTTTCACAACTAAAAAAGAAAGTGATTTTTTGTTATTTCATTACCTCATTCATTAATAAAAACAAAGTTCTAGTTCTTTCAGATAAAGAAAAAGCAAAAAAAGAGAGGGAGAGATTCTTAGTAACAGAAGCAAAAATAAAAAACGAAAGTAATATCAAACTTCCTTTTAACTTGCAAGTGGCTTTGCCTTGGAGTTTGTTGATTAATATTTAATGGATTAAAGTCAAATACTGTGTAGCTTTCCATCAATCAGTTGTTAAGCAGACCTTTGTCTCTTGGAAAAAAAAGAAAAAAGAACAGTAGTCATCAGCGGACTTTTAGCGTGAACTGTTATTTATTGTCATTTGTCAGCAATAATAAATTCAGGTAGGATAAGGTTGCCATGAAGCTTTATCCAAATTAGTCTAATCAGAGGGGAGTCAACAATTTGGAGATGTAAGTGGGATGGGTATACCTAAAATTTAAACTATTAATACATATATTTATTTAAAATTTTTATTATATATATTTATTTTAAATCTGTTTAAATATTTATATATAAATCTATTTAAAATTTTATTATTTATATTGATTTTAAATCCTTTTATTTTCACAGTAGAATATTTAGAAATTTTAAATTATAAAAATTTGAACATTTGAACATTGTATTTTTCTATTAATAAATAAGTAGGATAATAATATTGTATTTTTTATAAATAAGTACGTAGGATATTCACATATATCTATAGATTATTTATTATTACGGATGATAAATAATGGATATCATAAATTTTATATTATTATCTTATTTATATCCGTTATGGATAATAATTTTACTATTTATATATATGCTAAATTTATTTATAATTATCCGTAATTTCATTAAATAAATTAAAGAGAATAGTTAATTTAAAATAATTATCTTACTTCCATGTCTAGTCAATGTCTTTATCATGTTTATATATATATATATATATATATATATTATAGGGTCGTTTATTCCTACAAAATAATCATTGTTGTTGCCATATATTATTATTGTTATATAATATAACTGTGTCAACGATATTGAGCTCTTGAAATTATCCCCAATTTTGTATATTATCATTTTAGACAAAATAAATAATAGAATATGATAATTATATATAAGGAGGCAGAATATTCCAAAAAATTCCGGACAAACCAAGCAAGTGTTCCCAAAATCACTATCTGTCTCCGTAGGAACTATATTTGAGCCAACGATGCATTAGAAATGCACAACGTCTATCTATCTATCGATATATATAATTTATGAAGTTGAAGCCAAAAATTACTGAGTTGGACTCTATTCATTCAGCAATTCATTTTACATTTTTTAAGAACTTTTTAATTTTTTCTTTATTTTTTGTTGGTTTAATTGGACGGTTAAATATATATTTTTTAATTTATATTTAATGTTTAGTAATCGTAACAATAAATTTTGAAATTTAAACTAATTTACTTAACTAATTTAATCTATTAGCCAATCATGTATGATCTGATTGGTTTTCTTACTTATTGTAAAAGAAAAGATACAGAGAGTGAGAGATCTTGAGTTCAAGTTCCTTTCATCATTAAAGTTATCACTAATTTAGTGAGGTCATGCAAATGAAGAGTTTCTCTTGTTGTGTATCCTACAATATTATTTCAATTCATTAAATCTCATATGTATCTAAAAAACTAATCTAATCTATTTATTTTTTTATTTTTCTTTTTTTAAAATATTTTAAAGATAATTAGACTTTTGAAAACATTTAGTTTTTAAAATTTATTTGAAAATTTCAAATTATCTTATTTAATTATAGTATTTATTTTTACATTCTTAAGCATAGCTCAGGTTCCTACTATAAGATTCAATGACAAGGTTATAAATGCTACAACTGAAAAAAAAAAAAGCAGTTTTGATGCTCTCTTTTAAAAGGAAATAATGCTATGAAGAAGAAACCAATGAATGCTGTAAATAGTCAAATATTTTTAAATCTACATTTTCACAATTTTCTACAAATTCTATTCTACATATGATATTCTAATTTTAATTCTAGATAAGGTCGACATGCACTGAAAGGCTAGGTGTCTCGTTTATGCCGCTTTAGATGGATGTCTCTCGGGTCATTATAGTCCTTGGGGTCAACCCATCCGGTAGAGTCTAGGGTTACCTCAGTCTCACCTCAAGTTTGGTGTCAATCTCCCATGTTAGAGTCGCTCTATGCTCCCTTTCTCGTCACTATTCTCGGCAACTCACCAAGCCTTATAAGTAGTTGTCTTGCCTCCAGATACTCTAGCCTCTACAACATGAGCCCTTTTAGATTAGTACCCAGTACGGCCACAGTAACTCTAGGAGAAATTAGTATGTCCGAGAAAAGAGCTCCAGCTGGTGGCAACTCTTGAATGTGTCCCATCTGCCTCATCAGCCTAGAACTGGATAGAAGGTAATGTGGTCCATGTCAAGTAGATAGGCCATCTAGAACCCAGTGGACTAGACCAAAACCTCCTGATATCATACCGATCACACCTCCAAGTAATTTGACATGGCCTTAGAGCCAATAGCCACTGAAGCTGCTCATCCTCAAAATCGAGTCTCACCACAACTGGTCTAGATCTATACTGTGACAGTTCATAAGGACGACGTCGTGGTGGCTCAATCACTCTCAGATGGTCCCTCAACCAAATCTGCAAGATCAGGCATTACACCAAAATATAGAAAGATATAAAAGGCGTTCATATGTAAAACCCCCACCAAAACAGATTGTATTCTAACCTAAACACTTAAGCCTTTCCCTGAAGGCATGCAAAATTAGACCTTGTCCCCACTACCTAAATCTTAAAGAGTCACTCACATTTTATTACTCAGAAGCTACAGTTATTCAAAACCTAAGCTTTTTCCAAAAAGCACCTTAGGCAAAACAGAATCCAATGTTTAGCTAGTTCGAGAATCCTTACTTGAAGCAGGATCAAACTGGCCGATCAAACCCCATTTGCTCTACAAGCTCGATTAAGGCTCATGATAATCTCAGCCAAAGCCATGCTAGCTATCCCGACTCCTTGCTCCATCTGAAGGACTAGGTTAGTTATCCTCAGGTCATCCCAAGATTTTTTTTCTCAATTTTGACTGAACCCATACTTTTTTTTTAGGGCTCTAAGATAGGACACTGACCCATGATATATAGTAGGTTCAGTTGACACTTTTGAGTTTTTGATACTCTAGACAGTGGACATAGATGATTGACATAGATAGAGAAAGATGACAGATAGAGAAAAATGCCTAGAAGATAAGGCTTTTGTGATTTGTTTTTTTATATAACTGATAATGATTTAAGATGTGTACAAAGGGAATCATATTGACACTTTTGATTTGAAAAGGAAACTCTATTTTATCCCTTATGAGATTATTGCTTTTGATCCTTAACTTTTGCCTAAATCGCTCTTACGGTTTTTCGATTTAGCAAGCTACCTAACTTGTGCCTAAGTTGCCCTTTTGGGTTTTTGACTTAGCTAAATATTCTTATCTTGCCTAAGCCGCTTGCCCTTGCAAGTTTTTAGCTTAGCTTCTTTTATATTTTTACCTGAACCACCTTTTGTTGGTTTTTGTAGGTGCTCAATTTTTGCCCAAAAATAGACTCGATGATGATAGTCTTTACTGTTAAGAAGAGGTTGAAGCATCCAAGGAATTTGATCTTGAAGCAATGATTCGAGTACAGGAAATGCGACCCTTAACACCTTTTTCATATTTTTGGTAAAATGAGACCAAAAGCGCATCTTGGGTTCTCCTGGGACGTGCCCCGATGTCTTACGGCACTTTGTGCATCACCTAGACTAATTTCATTAAAATTAGGTCAGTTTGCCGGTGGGTCCCATAGTGGCCTTAACGGGGACCATTAGGGGGCCCATCAATGGTGATGACATTTCTTGTCGTAGAACGAGTTTGGAACATTCGGTTGATTCGATTCTTAAACTAATCATCCTAAGATAAGAAATCAGATCCATTGGATCGTTTTCACGTTTTCGGAGTTCATGCTAAAATAGGGCCCAAAAACAAGTCCTGGGTGCACACGGGAAAAATTTTGATCACTTACATCGATACAAGTACCATATGAACCGATTTTGTGAAAAATAAAACATTGAGTCGTTTGTGGGGCCCACATGCCACATGGGCAGTGAATAGTGCTAGAACACCCATTTGCCTATAAATTCATCATTAATTCTAGGGTTAAGGGTTCATATTTTTGTTGGTTGAGCAATTGTGAATTGAGAGAGAATTAACAACAAAAACACAAAAAAATAAAAAACAAATCAAAAACAAGATAAAAAACATAAACTAAATCAATTCTCTACTAAAATCTTAGGAGTTTTCTTAGTTTGATTGTGTGAGAGAGTGTTTCTAGGATAGTCAGTGAGTTCTACACATATAAACACTTCCAAAAGTGAAATCAATATATGAATTCGGATCATCTTCAAAGATCAAGCATTCTTAAGGTGTTCTTCATCAATCTTCCAGCAATCCATCGATTTTTCTTCAAAATAGGTAAACTGAGAGTCTAAAAACCATATGTTCTTTATTTTCAGTTTATTTCAGTAGTAAATCACCAAAAATTGAGTTATTTATGAGAGAAACATACAAAAACTCAATTTTGCTGAAATCTGCAGCTTTCTGGGCCAATCTGGTGCAAGGAAGTTGTAACTGACACAAGGACGTTGCATCTACCGCAAGGCAGACGCAACAGACTCGCGCCAGTTGAATCTGACTTACGTCAGTTGAGCTTAGAAATCTCCAGATTTTATGTTTTTGTTCATTTTCCACCTTTTGATGTCTATGGACTCTTGTTACCTTGGTATAGGATGAAAATTACTTCCAATGGTGTGAGATCATTAATTTAGAAGCGAAATTATCAAAACATTGGGTCATTTGCGAGAGAAACCCATAAAAACCCATTTTTGCAGATTTTTGGGGTGAACTAGTGCAAGCCAGATGCATCTGTTGCAAGGCAGCTGGCGTGAGCCAATTGCAAGTGGCTCACGCCACTTAAGATAAAAAAATCTGTGAATTTTTTATTTTCTGACTTTTTTGGATTTTCTAATGTTTATGAACTCCAATTACCTTGGTATGGGACGAAAGTCACTTCCAATGGTGTGAGAGCATTAACTCAGAAGTCAAATAAGATAAAAAATATCAAATCGTGACTAGATTTTGAGATCAAAGTGAGTTAAGGCCTAAGGGTAAAAAATTCATGTTTGATTCTGATGAGTACATTAACAATATTAATGTTGTTTGTTGTAAGGATTTGTGGATTTTGTTCATCTAACAAGGTGAACATTATGATCATGAGCTTGAAACAATATTAAAATTGTTATATTTTTATTTTTGCAATTATTTACCTATGAACATTTAATTATTGTTCTTCAATGTTTATGTTGTTTGGTTAATCTACTAATATCACTAACATTCCTTACATTATTTTATATTCTGCTATTTTATTATTTGTTGTCTATTTTGATAAATTTATTTTATTATTGAACTAATATTTGTGTATTGATGAACTTTAGTTGATTCTTGCAAAAATCATATTGTTTGAATGTTTGAATGTGTTACATTTGTTTAATATGTTTGCTGTAATTTCTAAGTTAATGTAATTTTTCTAAGAAGTTTGTAGTAATTTTATTAAATGTTGATTTGTATTTAGTAAATGCAAAATGGGAATATGTAAGGGAATTAATGGGTAAAATGTATTTTAATAGGAGGGATTGTAATTCTTTTCTCATTCCGCTTTCTTATGGGTGATTTAGTTTTAGTATTTGTGATTATACATTTGTTTGACATGTTTTTAAAAATTGCGTAAAACTATTGTGCATCTCAATTCAGATTAATACTACAATTAATAAATAACGAATATTTTGAACAACTAGGAGGCTGGTTTAGAACGGGCAAAATAGGTGCCTAACACCTTTCCATTTTCGTACCCAACTCCCGGACTCACTCTGGTTAAAATCAAATTAATTAATTCCAAAGAATTAATTAATTTGAGAAATTTTTTCCTAATTTAGAAAAATAGGGTGGCAACTTTGAAAAATTTTCAAAACCTTACTGAAGTAAAAAAACCCTTTTTGAGGATTAAAATGGGGTTGGACAAATTAATTTTAAGAATTAAAATGAACCAAACCCGCTTGATTTGGTTTACTCGAGTAACTCTCAAGAAAGCCATGAGACGTTGTGCGAAAGCCACATCGTCCTCAACCTGGCGACTTTACTGGGGATACTTAGAGAGTTAACTCCAATAGTTATCCAAATATTCATATTTATCAATTGTGTTATTAATTTAAATTGTGTCTAAATTTTATGCACTTATAAATGTCATTCATGCATTTATTCTCTTCTCAATCCTCATTTCTACCCAACACCCTTCAGTGATATTAGGGGATGTGATCTCCTCACTCTATTTGACTGTTGAGATCTGCCACTAATATACATCACTCATAAGTTAAGTACCATTTGGTATATCAAAAGAGTTTGCACAATCTGTTATCACCTTTTACTTAGACCCAATTCTCATTTATGGAACCCAAGACTATGCATACCCAGCCTAAGCTCATGTAGTGGACCATAGTTCTTTCCTCTTAGGATATATCATAATAATATTTTTTTATGCATTCATCAAATAAATGTGAGATATGTTAGGTCCAAAACCCCACGTTGATTCATGGGCCTAGCTTAAATATTCTAGGAATAGAGGAGACTATAGACTATGAATCGTGTGTGGGAGTTATAAGGTTGGAGGTCATGCATTTTCTTACATTCGTCCCCTTTGTTTGTATATACTTGCTATGTGTGTGTTGTGTTGTATTTATACATCACTTAACTTGTTTTCTTGTATCCATATAGGAGTATTCTACCATACCTTAGTTCCATTGTTCAAAGTATTAAAAAGAGAAAGACTAAAGAGAAAAATTGAATCAAAACGAATCAAGAATCGAGAGTTGAGATATGAAGACCCTTTATTATAGATGTGTTGGGTAAAAGAAGAGTATAAAAACTCTCGTAGAACCAAATTTTGTCAACTGTAATAAAACACATTTTCGAGCTATATATGAAATTTTCTACATTGAGTAAAAAAACTTTTCAAAAACCCCCAAAAATCCTGAGATATATATGGCAATATTTGGAGTATTGTAAAAGTCAATATTTTGACCAATATATGAGGACATATATTTTTAAGCCAAATATCTTCGATGTTAAACAAAAAATAAAAAATAAAAAAAGGAACTATTCAAATGTCGGCACTATTTGAATGTAGAAAAAAGAAATGCAAATATTTAGCTATAGGATAAATGTCTGTTTTGATTCCCATAAATTCTTGAAAGTCTTTTTTTATTATATTTTGAAGAATCACAACCGAATAATGGCAGAAATATGGCATTAGTTACATTTTATTATATTGTCTTGCGTGATCATATTTTTGTCTATCATTCCATAAACATGCATATATGCATCACATCATGTGACTAACCTCCATTTTATGATAGCACCTCACAAAAAGAAAGCAACAAAAGTAGGTGATCGGTTGAGGTTAGAAAATCACTCAGTCATAATTCAAGAACCCTCAACTCTTTCTGATCCACCTGGTGTGATTCCTACCACTTCTTTGAGCTCTCACTTTGAGATCGGGTGTTCTCCTGATCAAACATATTTGTCAGTTCCAAACTCTGCTCCTTCTGATAAAATGGCTAAATCTAGTATTCCCAATTGGAGAAACGGAAGAGATGATTGAGAGAACCGTGACAGCCAACCTTGAAGAACTCATAAGATCTAATAAAGGAAAAGAGAAGGTGGTAGTTGAAGATGCCGAAGAAGGTAACAATGAATCCATGAAAGAAGAACAGGTTGATGACACCTGGCAAGATGAAGTGCAATAGTCCATTTATTTAGTGTCTTTTTCAGTGTTGGTAATAGTGATTTATCGGTTTGTGAATAGTACCATCAGTCCGAGACTTGGTATTATTTCAGTCCAGAAAAATTACTACATGTGTCTAATATTTTATTTAATATTTTTGGAGTATCTTCGCATGATTTAGGTGGATAGAAAATATTTTATGAATATTTTTGGAGAATTAAAGCATTTAATGAATAGTAATTTTTAGTGTAGTATGTTAAGGCATAATTGAGGAATTATTTTTGTGGAATTAGTTTAATTAATTGGTGGAGTTAAATGATAATTAGAGGAGAATTATTTGAGAAATATTTAGAGTCATTGGATGAGAATACTAGATACTTGATCATAACTCTTCATTTGGCATAAAAGAGAGAAGTCAAGTTTGACTTTTCTACTTAAAAGTTAGCACCTACTCAACACTATTCACTCATCTTCTACTCCCATCTCCATGCCAACTTCATCTCCTTCTCCTTCTCTATTTTCTTTCAATTTCTTACCACTAAACTACCTCAAATCTTTTGAATTAAACAAAATATTAGCAACTAAACCTTAAGAATCAAGTGAAAGAATTAGAAATTGTTGATTAAAAGGAAAGGAAATTGGAGTTACCATTGAAGCAAGTAAGTTGTGACTTTTAGAATTTGTGATTTACTAAGTAGAATTCAAGGGTTAGGCATGTAATTAATGCATTAAATCATGCTCCATCTATTTCTTTTGTTAATTTTTTATTTTAATGTGCATTTTTCCTACTTTGAAGAGGTTAGTGAACCCTCTCTAAAAGGAAAGGAGAAAGCCAAAGAGTGAGGCTTTCCAAACTTCTTCAAGCTTGTTTTGAAGGTTAGTGCACTATTATTTCAATTTCCTTTTCATTTTCTTTAAGTTTCAATATTTAGGTTTTTGAATGAATTTTTGAGTTTTTGTGAAATGTGTTGGGGAATTGTTATTTGTTTGCTTTAAAAGGGAAGGAAAACATTTCTTTACCCTTTAACCAAGAGTGGCCTAACCTATGTGGGTGAACAACACTTTGTGTTCTTTGATTTTAATACTTAATTTGAACTTAAATGAGCTTGTTAGTAAGTAAATTGACGATGGTTAAAACCATTTTCTTCTATTTCAATGTTTAAGAGTTTTGCCAAAACTTAAAGAAGGGTTGAAAGTGAAAAGATGAGTTTTAAAACTAAATGTTTTTAAGAAATGGTTTTAATATTTTAATTAAGTGTTTTTGATTTAAAATATGGTGTTTTATGGAAGAGAATTCTTTCCCCTTTTGGTGACTAAAGAGGCCGAACCACCCTAGGGTGGTAAGGCATGTTTTTGTCCTTTAAATGTTGGTTTTTAAGTGTTTTAAGCTACACGTATATGTGTAATAAGAAGTGATGATTTTTGTTTAACATAAGAAAGCTTTGATAAGTATTTACAAGTTGTAAGTTAATTAATTTTGAAGTAATAAATGTTAAGTTATGGAATATTTTGCTAAGGAAATATGTATAAGAAATAAGGTTATTTGTAAAATAATGGTTTTGTTTTGGGCTCTAGTATGCATGATCGAAATATAGTAAGATGAGATTTATTCTAAATGATGAGCATGATCAGGTTATCAGCCCATTCTGTTAAGTGAAAGCTATAATCATATGCTAGGGTTATCAGCCCTTTTGAATAAGCAGATGCGCTTATTATTATGTGAGTGTGTGGCACTTTCATAGGCCATTAGGGGTGCAAACCACAGGCCTCATTTCTGATAAGTGCTGGTGCTTTCACAGACCACAATTAAGTGATAGTGAAATCGAATCTAGTTATGTTTCTTTCTGTATATATATGAGCCCTTAACTAAGAAATGTGATTTTATTATGTTAATAAGAAATCAAAGATGTATTTGTATTTATGAAGTTTTTCTTACTCTTGACATATTATGAACTAATTTTTAAGAAATGAACTTTTTATGATATTCGAAATATGTTAATTTAATTAGCATGTCTTCAGTACTTAATTTATATTTGATTTGAGTATTTTATAGCGTATTTAAGATTTGTTGCTTCGGTAATTCTTTGTTATTCTAATTGATAATTATTTAGCACCACTGAGTCTTCCACTCAGGGCATTAATTTTTATCACACGCAGATTAAAAGCGGTGGACGCTTCCTGAAGGTCGGAGGATTAGCATCAGAGTAGAAATATAACTTTGGGTAGGACATATAGTAATTTGTGATTTTGGCATGTATAAGAAATATTGTAAAAGTATTGAGGTTGTTAAAATTGAAATTGTAATTAATGAGATTGGTGGTTGTTTAAGTAATAACTTCTTATTATATTTATGGTGTATGAATGTTAATAAATACTCATTGGGATGAATGGTAAATTAGCATGATAGAATTTGAGTGAACTAATACAACCATTTAGAAGTGCTGCGTGATTTTTGAGTTGATTTGAATTCTAGGGTTGGAGGAGAATTTATATTGAAAGTGTATTTATTTTTTCTGTGCGGCAAATCAATTTTTAGAGAAAACTCTTGCACATTTTTCATTAGGAATTTTCTTTAAACCCTATTTTAAAAAAAAAAAAGGTTACTTGC
Organism: Jatropha podagrica; assembly: GCA_947857235.1. Taxonomy (NCBI): domain Eukaryota; kingdom Viridiplantae; phylum Streptophyta; class Magnoliopsida; order Malpighiales; family Euphorbiaceae; genus Jatropha; species Jatropha podagrica. The sequence continues at coordinate 13,875 of CANUEP010143873.1, read as the reverse complement.
CTCCTTATGAAAACTTAGCCACTTCTGATATACAATCTAGAGGTATTTAGTAAGATAAGATGATGCTCCGACACCAAATATGACATTCGTCATTTGGTTCTCCGGGATTGGGCGGTGGGTGTTACATGAAGAGTTTTTTAGGAAGACATCTACCATGCAGACTGAACTCGAGCCAGTTGTCTTAAAAAAACTCCAGAAGCTTGATAAGAAGATTGAAAAACTGCATGCTTGCATGAGGTGTAAAGGCATGGATCAATATATGGATTTTGATGATGATGGGGATGAAGAAATTGAATTAAGGCAGATGATTCCAGTCACTTACAAGATGCTAAATGTAGCAAAGTATGATGGGACTCGTGATCTGAAGATATATCTCCTGCAATACAAATAGATCATGGAGTTGGCTGGGTTGCCATCGAAGGAAATTTTGAAGATGTCCCTAATGTCTCTAATAGGACTTGCTCAAACTTGGTACTACAACCTCAGGAGAGACTGAAGCAAACTGATTTACATATTCCTCAAGGAGTATGCTTATAATCTTCATATAGGCATCAATCTGAGGGATCTAGAAGCATATAGAAGCAGCATGTATCTTTCTCCGACTATATGGCTATGTGGAGAGCCAAAATAACTCAGATGAGGAATAGATCAGACACCAAGGAGTAAATAAAAATTTTCATCAAAGGAACCTTGCCAGCATTCCGTGAGAAGTTGTACTATATGCCTTTATTCGAGTTCTCACAAGTCTATGAAGTGGGAACAACCATTGAAGATCAAATCAGGGAGGACGAGAAGTATGGAAATCGTATCGAGAACTTCAACGATTCTAGATTCCAAGGGTCCAATCAGTCAAACAAAGATCTAAATAGCGATAAGAATACCACAACAGCTGCTCTGGATCTGGAAGCACCAACGTTCCATAGCGAAGGTTTTTGAACTTTGGCACGCCTCTTTCTCATGTATTTGACCAAGTTAAAGCAACAGGGTTGTTAGAACTGCTCATCCCAAGGCTTCTTCCATTTCCTTTATCAAAGAATTTCAACCACAGTTCATACTAACATTTTCACCAAACCAAGGGTCATATCACCAATAAGAGTTTTCGATTGAGACATGAGATCCAGAATTTGATTGATAGAGATAAGATTATGATCTGGAAGAATCAAGACTCAGCAGGAGAACTAATTCAATTCCTAATTTTACAAATAGGAAGTCTCTATAGAACTGTTACATGGTCGAGTCTGAAAAGACTCCTGAGGAGGTGCTGGTTGAATTCGAGATGGAAGAAGGAGAAAAGAAAAGGACCAAGCAGAAGGACATGCTACTCATGTCTAAGAAGAGGAGAGTATTGAAAAGAAAGCAAATGTCAGCAAGGAAACCCTGATGAACGACTGTTGAAAACAGTAAGGCCCTACATCGAGGAGGATATTGAATAGGTTGAATCTTCTATTGATATGTTTATTTTGTTGAGGACGAATCAGATTGTGATGAATTATTCATGTTATAAAATGAAATGCGTTTCACTTTGGCTTGCCATGTTTGATTTCTTTCTTAATAATTCCATTCATCATAGTAGATAAGCTCATGTGCATTCTTGACATGTACTCATCAAACATGCTTAAAATTAATATTAACACAAAATAGAGCTTATTGATTGGGCCAAAACCTAAACTTAAGACTTAAACATCAAATTTCGAAGACCTACTCTTCGATAAGAAAGAAGTCTTCACACGGAGATCGAAAAACATGCTAGTCCCCAAGAAGAATGGACGGGCCAAAACATGCTTGACACTGCAGTCTACAATCTTGTACAGTCAATCGTACAAGACAACACCAAAAAGCATACTGGCCAGTAATGTATCAATGAAGGAAACAGAGAAAATAATAGACCCAGCTAACCCACATGAGCAAAAAGCTTTAGCAAAGGAGATTCCGAGATAAGGTTTCGTTTGGTTGTCAATAGAGAAAGATTATATTTCTTCCATGAAGAGGCATTTTGGGCCACAAGTTCATGAAAACCCAAGTCACATTTTCATCATTGAAATTACATCTTCCTATTTTACCAGAGCCTTCTGCAAATTGGGGAATAGACATTATTAGTAAGACCTCACCACTGGGTTCCAATGGATTTGAATTCATAATGCTGACAATAGGTTATTTCTCAAGAGGGGATAAGACAAAATTCTTCGAAGAGTGTCAACAGTGGGAAAATGTCCGAATTCACCAAAAGTATCTTCTTCAGAGGTATAAGATTCCCATTATGAAGTTTAGCTCCAAATGGAACTGATAATACAGAGACGAATCTCCATATCATTTGGAAGAAAATAAAGCAATGCAATCCATAAATAGGAATAAATAAAAAAGAAGAAGAAAGAAGAAAAAGGAAAAGCTCGTTAAGTTGAAAATCCACAAGGGCGAATTAAGCAAAAATTAGAGTAAAAAAGAAGAAGCTTGTTAAGTTGAAGACCCGCAAGGGCAGCTTAAGCAAAATTTGGAGCATTACAAAACAAGATAGAGAGAAAGTAAAAAAAAAAAAAAGATTTTGATGAAAATGTCGGAGGACCATTGCGTCCGAGCATACGATGCTCCATGGATCTGCAAGACCAACCATGTCAATAAATGGGGAAGGTTTTCAAATTTTGTTTATGGGATGATGCTACAGTTCAAGATAGAAACACTTTCCTTGCGTATAATGATGGCATTCAGGGCACTAGAATACTAATGGGCTAAAAGCCATTATCAATAATAAGTTCTATTAAATGGAAGGAGACCTAATACCATCCTCATGGATCAATTGAGGGAAAGAAGGATGACTAGACGCATCAAACATGAGAATCAATCCAAAAGTTATGCAGAGTATGAGACCGGATCCTAAAACGAACAAGGCTAAACATTCATGACCCAAGGAAGAATTCAAGCTTGTTGAGGAAGGTCCATTCACGATCAAGAAAATGCTTTCAATAGATGCAATATAGGTACCAGATCTAGGATTTGATGAGCTCACAAGATTGGTCAATCTAGACAAGTTGAAGAAATTGTATGTTTAAGATGAACGTTTATGGCAAAGCCCAATTGATTAAATCCATCCTTTGTGTTTTATTAACTTTAAAGCTTGATGTGTTAAGTCCTTGCCATTATGCAAAAGATGTGAGTTTACATTGTTGATGTGGAATAAAAAGAAATATTTCAAACATTTCAAGTAAAATCATTATGCATTGCATTTCAAGCATCATTTTCTAAGGCATCCGTTTGCTCAAACCTGCCAATAGATAAACAATCAGCACATCGATGGCATTCACATTTGAAGCGTCAACTCCATCAGAGAAATGATTAATGGTACCACTTTGATAGGCGAACAACGGGTGGGAATCCATATGTAATGAAGCCTCCTCTCAAATGGGTGTAATACATAGCAGATTGATGAAGTCATATCACCAAGTCAGATGACCTGAATAATAGGCCACAACCATTATTGATCTACACAGGGGTACATGAAGTATGTAAGAGGGTGCAATGACATACTATAGAAACCTTCATGAGTGGATCCATTTGCGGCATGCAGTAGTGATACTTGGAAGAGGATTTCCCATTTTCCTATCAAAACTCTGAATATATGTCTCTAATGCCAAAAGGAGTGCTGTGACCCATAGCGGTTAGTCTGATGGTGACCCTACCCTCTTAAGCTTTTTACTCGCCTACAGTAATGAATATGACACAAGTCAAGCGAAAAAAAAAAAAAACGAGAGAAAGCAATAAAGAAAGCTCGCTAAGTCGAAAATCTGAGGGGACAACTTTAGTTAGAGCATTGAAAAAGAGATCCCGCTGAGTTGAAAACCCAAAAAGGGCAACTTAGGCAAAAATTAGGGCAAACAAAAGAAAAAGAAGCCCGTTAAGTCAAAAACCTGAAGAAGGCGACCTAGGCAAAAGTTAGCGCAAATAAAAGAATAAGAGAAAAAAGCTCGCCAAGCTAAAGACTTGAAATAACTATTTATGCAAAAATTAGAGCATTTGAGATTGGCTGGTGGCATATTTATTTAAAGAGCTAGAGAACCTCCCATCAGAATAAAAGCAAAGGGAAATTTTGAAATGATCCCCTTAACTGAGATAAGGGAAAATAATTAAAAATGGACATAGTCATCGCGTGTTTATATGAAGCACTAGCTCTTAGTGAAGCAGGAAACAAATGGCAACTGAAATAGACAATAATCTAAGCTCCATGTCTACCCTAATGAGAACAAGGACAGCAAATCGCGTGTTTTTGGTCCATCCGATGTGATGTCGGTAGAGGGAATTCCAAGCAAGGAAATAACAAATGAAGCATGGTCAAAATCAGGTCAAGACACCATAGTAATCTCATAGGTAATGGATTTCTTGTCAAAACAATAATGAACTACTCACTCAGTGTGTCGAAAATTAGATGGAGAAGGTTTAAATTCATCATCAGGGGCCATTAAGTTTTTCCCCAATCACAATGCTCCCAGCAACCCAAAAATTCATATCTCTACTTTTGTTGGACACCACGATCAGAGTGAGCTCTCTGGTCCATAAACTGACGAACCATACCCACTGCATTATAAGACTTTGCATTAGATCTTTATATCATGCATATAAATCATTCATGCATATTACTCCTTGCAGTGTCTTTGTTTCAAAATTTACAGGATCTGGGACAACGCACCATAATCAACTTCAAAGGATAAAATGGGATCAAAGCTTGCCACAAGAAGCATTTCAGAGTAATTGGGAATCCAGCCTAAGATGGGCAACAATGCAAGAATAGACTGGGGGAAAGTGCACCAACAAAAGACAATTCAAAGTAAACTAGGGCAAATTCGCAGTAATAAGAAATAGAAAAATAAACAGGGGCAAAGCCCACAACATAAAGTGGTCCAGAGCAAGTTCCAAGATGAGTAACAGTTGAAAAATAATATAGGGCAAACCCTTTCCAAAATGAGCAACAATTGAAGAATAAACTTTGGCAAAGCCCAGAATGAAAATCAATTCAGAGCAAGATAGAGCAGGCTCCAAAATGAGCAACAGTTGAAGAATAAACTGGGGCAAAGCCCGCAACAAAAAAAATCAGAACAAAGTCGAGCAAAGACTAGTGATGAGAGGCCATGGAAGAACAAATTGGGGAAAGTTCCACAGAGAGAAGAAATTAGAGGAGAGCATGTAAGGAGGAGAAATCAAGAGCAATTAGGGCAAGCCCATAATAGGACACAATGAGAAGAATAACACTGGGGTAAAGCCCACAACATAGAGAAGTTCAGAATGGAGGCAAAGCGAACAGTAAGAATTAAGAGAATGAACTGGGCCAAACCCCATGAGAAGAATGTCCAGGGACGAACAAAAGCAAAGTCCTTTAAAAGAGGCTCTAAAAAACGACTCTAGAAGTACAAGCCAAACTACCTCCTCATGGCAAATATAGCAAGCACCAGATAAAGCAGTCTCTCCCGATGATAGAATATGAGTGAAGACCATATTCAAGGGCTACACAAATAGCCAAGAAATAAAGTCATGACTCACCACCAAAGTAGAGGCATCATCGTTGGCCGTAGATGGAATCCCTCAACCACCAGGTAAGCTTTCTCAAACTCTATTTCAATACAAACCCATGTGTTCAACACACAGAAACACACAAATCAATAAAGTCATCTTGAAGGGATGCACCGTACGTCCCCATGGGTCGGTCAATCAAGTCGTCTCGAAGAGACACACCGTAAGTCCCCTTAGGCCGATCAATCAAGTCGTCTCAAAGAGATGCACTGTAAGTCCCCTTAGGCTAATCAATCAAGTCATCTCAAAGAGATGCACTGTAAGTCCCCTTAGGCTGGTCAATCAAGTCATCTCAAAGAGACGCATCGTATATCCCCTTGGGCCGGTAAATCAAGTCGTCTCAAAGAGACGCACCATAAGTCCCCTTGGGCTGGTCAATTAAGTCAATCAAGTTGTCTCAAAGAGATGCACTGTAAGTCCCCTTGGGCTAGTCAATCAAGTTGTCTCAAAGAGACACACTGTAAGTCCCCATGGGTCGGTCAATCAAGTTGTCTCAAAGAGACGCACCATAAGTCCCCTTGGGCCGATCAATTAGGTCATCTCAAAGAGAGGCACTATAAGTCCCCTTAGGTTGGTCAATTAAATCAATCAAGTCATCTCAAAGAGGTGCACTGTAAGTCCCCTTGGGCTGGTTAATTATATCAATCAAGTCATCTCAAAGAGATCCACCATAAGTCCCCTAGGGCCATTTCAAGCAGTCCAATCGTGGCGCACCAAGTCGACATCTCAAGTGAAACTACTCCAAATCCCCAGCAAAGTTGATAACTTTCAAATCAAACCATCCAAAGGATGCAAACTAGGTATTTACTTTGCTACTTACGCATCTACTTTACATTTTGATAAAATCTTGCTTAAAAAGTAAAATATTATCAAAATGGGGCAAACTATAGACGCTCAATTTTTGCCTAAAAATAAACTCAATCATGATAGCCTTTACCACGAAGAAGAGGTTGAAGCATCCAAGGAACTTGATCTCGAAGCAATGATTCGAGCCAAGGAAATGCGACCCTTAACACCTTTTTCATATTTTTTATAAAACGAGAGCTAAAAGCGCATCTCGGGTTCTCCCGAGATGCGTCCTAGTGTCTTATGGCACTCTATGCATCACTCGAACCAGTTTCATGAAAATCAGGTCGGTTTGTTTTTCGGGCCCATAGTGGCCCTAATGTGGCCCACTTGTGGGACCCATTAGTGATCCTTAGGGGACCCATCAGTGGTGATGACATTTCTTGTGATAGAACGAGTTTGGAATGTCCGATTGATTCGATTCTTGAACTAATCATCCTAAGATAAGAAATCAGATCCATTGGATCGCTTTCACTTTTTTAGGGTTCGTGCCGAAATAGGGTCTTCCGGGTGCACAAAGGGATAAATTTTCATGACTTACGTCGATACATATACCATATGAATCGATTTTATAAAAAGTAAAAAATCGAGCCATTTTTGGGGCCCACATGCCACATGGGTAGTGAATAGTTCCAGAACACGCATTTGCCTATAAAATCATCTTTAATTCTAAGGTTAAGGGGTTGGCATTTTTGTTGGTTGAGTAATTGTGAATCGAGAGAGAATTAATAACAAAAACACAAAAAAAATCAAAATCAAAGCAATAACAAGATAAAAAACATAAACTGAATCAATTTTCCACCAAAATTTTAGGAGTTTTCTTAGTTTGATTGTGTGAGAGAGAATTTTTAGGATAGTCAGTGAGTTCTACACACACAAACACTTTCAGAAATAAAATCAATACACAAATTCGAATCATCTTCAAAGATAAACCGTTCTTAAGGTGTTCTTCATCAATCATCCAACAATCCATCGATTTTTCTTTAAAACCAAGTAAATTAAGAGTCTAAAACCCGTCTCTTCTTTATTTTCAGTTCATTTCAGTAGTAAATCACCAAAAATTGAGTTATTTATGAGAGAAACACAAAAACTCAATTTTGCTAAACTCTGCAGCTTTCTGAGCCATTCTAGCGCAAGGAAGTCATAACTAACGCAAGGAAGTTGCATCTGGCACAAGGTAGATGCAACAGACTAGTGCCAGTTGAATCTGACTTGCGTCAGTTGAGCACAGAAATCTCCAAATTTTAGGTTTTCGTTAATTTTCAACCTTTTGATGTCTATGGACTCTTGTTACCTTCTGAGATCATTAATTCAGAAGCAAAATTATAAAAATATTGGGTCATTTGCAAAAGAAACCTACAAAAACCTGCTTGGCTCACACTACTTGAGCCCAAAATTCTATAGTTTTCTGGTTTTCTGACTTTTTTGGGTTTTCTGATATTTATGAACTCCAATTACCTTGGTATGGGATGCAAGTCACTTCCGGCTGTGTGAGAACATTAACTCACAAGCCAAACAACATAAAGAATATCAAATCGTGCCTAGATTATGATATCAAAGTGGGTTAAGGCCTAAGGGTCGAAAATCCATATTTGATTTGGATGAGTACGTTAACAATTTTAATGTTGTTTCTTGCAAGGATTTGTGAATTTTGTTCACTAACAAGGTGAACATTGTGATCATGAGCTTGAAACAATATTAAAATTGTTATATTTTTTATTTTTGTAATTATTTATCTATGCACATTTAATTATTGTTCTTTAATATTTATGTTGTTTATTTAATCTACTAACATCACTAACATTTCTGACATTATTTTATATTCTGCCATTTTATTGTTTGTTGTTTATTTTGATTAATTTATTTTATTATTGAACTAATATTTGTGTATTGATGAATTTTAGTTGATTCTTGCATAATCATATTGTTTGAATGTTTGAATGTATTACATTTGTTGAATATGTTCGCTGTAATTTTTGAGGTAATGTAATTTATTTAAGAAGTTTGTAATAATTTTAGTAAATGTTGTTAGTAAATGGGAAATGCGAATATGTAAGGGAATTAATGGGTAAATTATATTTTAATAGGAGGGATTGTAATTCTTTTCTCCTTTCCCTTTCTTGTGGATGATTTAATTTTAGTATTTGTGATTATATTTATGTTTGACATGTTTTCAAAAATTGCATAAAAATATTTTGCATCTCAATTCAGATTAATAACGCAATTAATAAATAACGAATATTTCGGACAATTAGGAGGCCGGTTGAAACCGAGCGGAATGGGTACCTAATCCTTTTCATTTCCGTACCCAACTCCCGGACTCATTCTTGTTAAAACCAGATTAATTAGTTCTAAAGAATTAATTAATCTGAAATTTTTTTTTCCTAATTTAGATAAAAGGGGTGGCGACTCTGAATAATTTTCAAAACCTTACCAAAATAAAGAAACCCTTTCTGAGAATTAAATGGGGTTGAACAAATTAATTTCTAAGAATTAAAATGAACCAAGCCTGTTTGATTCGGTTTACTCAAGTAACTCTCGAGAAAGCCATGAGACGCTGTGCAAAAGTCACGTCGTCCTCAGTTTTCAATTTAGATTTTGATTCCCTTTTTTTGCATTCTTTTTTATTTTTAATTAGTGCAAAAAATATGACATTTTTATGAGAAATGGAGAAAAAATATATTTCATTATCATTGGGCTGCATCCACAAGCTAGGCTTCCTATGCATCCCATACTTTTGGAACATATTTCCAGGAGTTAGGTCACAGTAGTTCTATTTCATAGTGACCTAAAAGGGATAATAATTCTGGTGCTAATGTTTGGATGCATTCACATAAAGTATCTCTACAGTTGATCCAAGTTGCATGGATTAGTAAATTTGTTGCCATTGATGTCTGATAAGATGACGCCCGCTTTCAGGGGGGATCTTCTTCAATATCTAGGGGCCTGCCCAGTTCGTCCTTAATTTATCTCGAGGATCTAATACAGGAGCTCTGATTTTCTTGAGTATAAGACACCCTTCTTCATATGATGTTTGTCTTAATGAACTGAGCTACCTTCCTTGAATTCAAGACATGATAAGAGATAGCTTTTACCCACTTAGCAAAGTAGTCGATAGCTACCAGGATGCACTCATGCCGGTTAGATAACTTAGGGGTGATTTTGCCAATCATATCAATTCCAAGTCGCAAAGGGCTAGGGTGCATAAATAAGATGAAGAGCTATAGGAGGCATCTTTTGGAGTTTGGCATAAATTTGGCATTTATGACATTTTTAAATGAACTTGGGGCAGTTTGATCATATGGTGATCCAATAGTAACCCTCTCGTGCATCCACTCCATTAGCTTCTTCTTTCATTGTGCATCTGAGATGTGATTGATTCCAAGTTCGCTTATATAGAATACCATCTTTGTATAGATAGCCTTTGGATATCTCCCAGAGAGTTCTCTTGTCAGATTACAGGCAACCTCAGGGTATTCTTCCTTTTCTAACTAGGTTTGGATATCCCAAAACAATGGTTGCCGTTGTCAAATTGGAGATTACAGCAGTAAGCCAACTATTGTTGAATCTAAATATTCAAGGGCTTAATGTCTGGGCTGGCATCAACCATGGTGGCAAGAGTAGCGAGTGCATCAGCAAATTGATTCTTAGCCTAGGGCAGATAGTGAAACAATAATTTTTCAAACTGTTGAGCTAACTAGTCTACGTGTTGAAAGTAAGGAACCAAGCACTGCTCCTTGATTTTCCATTTCTTCAATGCTTGAGACACTATCAGAATGGAGTCTTCTTACACTATTAGGCACTTGATCTGAATACTCAATGCTGCTTGTAACTCAATAATATATACTTCATAATCAACTTCGTTATTTTTAACCTGGAATGTCAATTTGATACTGAAAGGTAGTCGCTTTCCGTTTGGATTTACTATTACTACCCCACCACCGCAACCGTGATAATTAGTGGCCCCGTCAAAATACATATTCCATGTATTTGACTAGATCTACAGAATATCTTCATATGGGAATTTGATATCTGCTACTTCTACCTCCCTGAGAGATGCAGTTAGGTAATCTGCTATCACACTACCTTTAATTGCCTTCTTTGTAATAAACATCAGATTAAAGGCTACAAAAATGGTGGCCCATTTTGCCATGTTACTGTCAAAAAATTGCCCATCCATAAGGAACTTTAAGGGGCTCTAGTCAGCGATGACATGGATGGTTTAGGAGCATAGGTAATGCTGAAGCTTAGTGCATTCCCATGCTAGGGCTAAGCATAGTTGTTCAGTCTTATTGTACTTCAATTTCATAGCTAGCATGCACTTACTGTCATGACCCAAAACTGTGGGCCGGACCGGCACCAGAATCTGGGTAAGTTTAAGGCCCTCGAGCCCCGTAGTAAGCTTAAACTATAAAAGTTGTCTTTATTAACATCTGACTTTAGAAACAGTAAGTCTATATGATGACATTATTCAATAATCAATCAGCAATAATTTTGACCTTGCTTCAATATCATATTTAATTCACAGCCTGGGCTTATACTCATTTAATAAAAATACATTTTATATAAAATTCATCGGTCATAATATGGTCAAACTTTTCCTGTCATAATTTCTCCAAATTTCAAAAAAAGACTGCACAGGTTATTTATCAACACATAATAATTTTTATATATCCGAATATCAATTTATCATCATAATTGCGGAACCCAATAAAAATACTCATAATATTCCAATGTCTCACATAGTTTATATCCTAACATTTTCAAAGCTAGTATCAAATATTATATTTCTACAAAGAAAGAAGTAGAGTTAAATCCTAGGTCACAAATAAATTAATTATAATTATTTATTTAAACCTTTTAAATAAATAAATAAATATATATATATATATGCCTATTTATTTATTTAAACAATTTAAATAAATAAATCATAATACATATATTAATAGAATTTTCAATTTAATCAATTATATTTATTTATTTAACTATTTAAATAAATAAATCATAATTAAAATATTAGATTTATTTAACTTAAAATTTATCTTTATAAATTTTAGACATAAATCAATTAAATCAATGCTTAATAATCTAGGTAAAATTGTAATCAAATATAAACTACAATTTGTCCTTAGCTCCACAAAACTTATTTGTAATCAAGTTATACTTGATTCGATTTCTCGTTTTCACTTTCTCATATCCATTCTTATGTGTATGACCTTTTAGGTTCCAAATATGTTGGCAATAAATATTAATTAATTAATATTTGAAGGTCAAGTACATTGTCTAACAACATGTCAAGACTTCCCAAATATCTAAAAAGTCAAAGTGGTTTGACTTAATCTTTCAGTGCATGATTTATCAGTATAATTAATATCCCTTCATCATTAATATTCTGATTTAGTAATTAGTCATGGAGTGTGTCTACTTTACTCAATCATGTTAGTTCTCTTAACCTTATCCATTGATCAATTGAATGAAATTCCAAATCTCATTTGCTAATTTCATTCTACCTTGTGCAAGGATTTCTTAATCAATACTAGTAGAGAACATCTCAGAATATTTTTTCTAATATACCTAGGGTGATGAATCCTCTCTTAATTACACAAGTATATTCATTTAGTTTTTACTACGTCCAATTAAATTAAAAATAATCATCCCTATATAAGATAGCTTAGTAATCTTGTAACACCCACTGCCTAATCCCGGAGGACAGGATGACGAATGCCACATTCGGTGCCGGAGCACCGTCTCATCTTACTAAATAATTACAAATCATGTATTAGAAGTGGCTACGTTTTCATAAGGAGGCAAGTAATTTAAAATTTAAAAATAATATTTAAGGAAAATTTCCCACGATAAATTCGCAAGAGTTTTTCATAAAAATTTACTTACCACACAAAGAAAACATAAACACTTCCAACATTAATTCCTCCAAATCCCAAAAATCCAATTCAATACAACAAATCACACAACACTTCTAAATACTCCAGTCAATCAACTTAGGTTCTATCATATTATATTACCATTCATTCAATAAATAATTGTATACCATAAATTCACAATAAGATATAACTTTTTAATTAATCATAAATCTCATTAATTTACAAACTCAATATATATAATTCAATCTCTTACAATATTTTTATACATGCTATAATATACCCTATACATATTTTATCCAAGATAAATTTTTCTTCTCTTATCTTAGGCCTTCAGCCCTCGAGTAGCACCCATTATCCCTAACTTGCACGTGATAGAAATCGACGCGCTAAGTATATCACTCAGTGGTGCTAAATAACTTAGTAGTACAATAAATAAGGGTGCCTAAGTAACAAACTTAATATATAATTTTAAATACCGAAATTAAATATAAAAATATCAAAAGTATACATATTAAATTAAGATATCTTGAAAATTATAAATAAGTTCAATCTTAAAAATAAATTCATAATCTGACAAAAGTAAGAAAAATTTCATAAAAACAAATATATCTCTGATTTCTTTTCAACAAAATAAGATTGCGTTCTTAGTTAAGGACTCGTACACATACAAAAAAGAAAAATATAACCAGATATATTTAATCATGGCCCGTGAAACCGCCACCACATATCACATATCCGTGGCCTGTGCAAGCACTACCACATATTACATATCCGTGGCCTGTGCAAGCACTACCACAAATAATAAGCGTGTCTGCCTATTTATAAGGGCTGATAACTCTAGCATATGATCATAACTTTCATATAACAGAATAGGCTGATAACCCGAGCATGCTCATATATCAATATCAAGTTAATTTTACTATATTTCAATCATGTATAGTAGAGCTCAAAAATCAATCTTTCTTTCACAAATAATCATGTTAATGATTCACAATTCTTTACTCAAAACACTTTATCACTTAAATACTCATTATTTTAAAATCACTTAACTTACAACTTACAAAAAATTATCACATTCTCCTTTTTATTCATACTTAATACATTCAATTAGACATATTTAAAATATTAAATATATATATATATATATATGATAGCGTTTTTCGCTAGTGTACGAAATCGCAACAAGTAGTATAGAGTAAGAAAGTATCGTATCCACAGAGATTGTTTATCAATTACCAAAATTATGTTAACCTATTATTATTTAGACGACGATAAAGGAGATTCGCTGTGAGGTAAATAAAATTTAAAGTAAAAACAGAAGAGGTCAAACACAAAATTCAAGTGAAAAGAAATCAGAGGATGAAGCTATTAGGGAATTTGATTTCACTTAATTCTATCCAGCTTATTCTATTAGTTCATTAATCAATTTTAATTGTTCAAGTAGGAGAAACAACTCTAAAGTTACTAACAAGCTCTCCCGATTTATTGTTAGCAATTCTAATCCAGTTTAATTACCTATCTTTAATAGTGAAATTAAACATAAATCAGATTATTAGGTTTTATGGTTGTTTTGTGAGTTCACAACTTAATAATT